>JXWZ01003920.1:0-32084 GCA_000956215.1 Anopheles farauti No. 4
GGGCTTATACAGTAGCCGCACAGAACGAAAAAGGTGAACGAACACGGTTTAGCACGGCACGCTGGATGTGAAGTGATGGTATAGATGGCCATTTTAGTTTTTGTGTTAAATTATGATGAGGTAAAGAATTTTTCTGAAAATTTTATTATGAGAATTATATTCAACAAAAAATAGAATTTTTATTTAAAACTTAAACCCGAATACATAATGAAAGATATATTTTTGAATTTCGAATTCAAGTTTAAAAGCAGATCCAAATGTATTTTGAAGAGTGCTTGAAATAGCAAGATTAAAGGTAGTACATTTTTTTGTCTATTAAATGACTATATATAAAAAAGAGATGAAATATGATCATTTTTTCTGAGCATGCTCAATTATGACCATTCCGCAGATCCCACAGTGTCTGTGGTAAGCGAACTTTCTTCATTTGTGAAAACCCAAATCATTTTATCAAAGTTAGAAAGCGCGCACAGCCACAAAAACCGACCCCGGGCTGCTCACATCACACATCGCGCACGTCGTCCGTTCACGTGTGCAGCACTGTGGACGATAGAATGTTTGGGCGACGGGTAAGAAGCTCCCCCTTTGCCCGCCCGAACCCCGTCGTGTTCATCTCGTTGCTCTCATCTCTTGACTTTTCATCTAAATTTATATCCATTTCCATTCGGCAGCGTCCACCGCGGCGAACGTAACCGACGAGCAGGACGACGTATAGCTTCGGTTCGTGTACGCCTTTTATCGAAAAACGGGATTGGAATTGGCACTACGGTGGTATGGTTTGGCCGGAAGAACGTATCGGAAAACGTGGTGTGTGTGTGTGTGTATTGTGGAGGGGTATGTGGAACGGGCGGGGTACACTTTTCCGGGGTCGCCAAAGACTGATGAGATTGGTGAGCGCCACCGGCGAGCTCGTACTGGCAGAGGAGCGGCTCGTAGGAAGGAATTGTTTCTTTAGCCTTTTCTAGCCCCGAGTGGTATTCTCCCGTGGACATGGTGGCGGTGGCGGCGCTGGGCCGGGTGAGAAGAACAAATGTGAAAATATATGTGTACAGATCGCGGTAGGGACGGTTGGGCGTTGTGTAGGTTTTTCATTTCTTTCATTTCCGCTTGGTTGCCAATGGCGATGGTTTCCTTCGCCTGCTGCGTTCGGGATATGATGAGATGAGCAGCGCCGAAAGAACGGACGACCGAGTAGGGCGGTAGGTTCATTTGCAACTGGCCCCTTAGGAGGGAGGATGGACGGGAGGGGGACTTTCAGGATGTAGCTCCGGTTGGGGTTTTCCAAGAAGCGAACGTAAGGTGAATGCTTGACATAAGCGAAAATTGATCAGCATTTGCTCGCAGAAAAGGGCTTTTCCAATAAGGCTTTGAAGTGTTCCGTAGGGTGGGATGTTTTTTCTTTTTTTGGGTGAGCTTCGACAAAGAGGTCTTTGTTTTCTTGTTTTACGTGGACGCAGCGTTGTTCAAACGAGCTCCAATGCTTAGTGAGTCAAAGCTGGATAAGTTTGTTTCGAATAGCGATCGAATAATGGCACATAAAAGTTCAATAAGTAATTATCGGAACGCACGCAAGATGCAGTTGAAACGAATGACGAATGTCTCACCGCCGTGTAAATTGCAGCGAAACAATTATCCGACAGTGGAAAATCAGGGAACCGCAACCGTTCCTTCGCAGCCTTCACTTGTCCACTTGGGTTTCAAGCGAACGAACAAAGGATGAGAGGCAAAACTTTCTGCCAACAAAGAGGTTATCGGTCGTGGCTCGGATATCGATGCAAAGCTGCATACCGGATCAAATCCAAACTCCATCCGAATTCACCCTTTACCAAGCAGGGGGCAAATCGTAAAGTTTTTATTGCCAAACCACCATTCGGCTTTCGGTGGTAATGTTTTTCCTCCTTCCCATACGACGAAGTCGGTATTCCGATTTCGGTGTATTTGGAGGATTCGAAAAGTTTGGGCTCTATATTTTATCATTATTGCCAGGGGTATAATTAAAAACTTTAATCTGACAGCTCGAATCTGCTACGGACTCGGGCTGTCGGTGTGGTGTGGCGATGACCTTTGGCGAGTTTTGTTGGTGGTTGTGTTTGCGGTTTGCACATTTCACCATAATAAACCATTCTCAACTGAATTTGTCCCATACACACACAGCCACGGGTGCACATTAGCTCATATGTTTAAGTAGTGCCCCTATAATGGGTTTATTCGTAGAACGCTTCTCACAGCAGCAGCAGCAGCAGCAGCAGCCAGAACTGCAACATTAATACCAATTAGCATCCGTGTAGCCGTCGTTATGGCGGAATGGGAATGGTTGGGGGAAGGGGAAACTGGAAGGAGGGTAAGGAAAGCTTTCGCTTCGGTGCGACAGATCCAGTCTGTTTGTTTGGTGCTCCGCCCAGGAGAAGATGCTTCAGCGATCCGTTTCGTTTCAGCGCGCTCGAATAACTTGGTATTCGAGGAATTTCCAGTGCCTGAACCCTGTCGGCCGTCGACATTTGGTAAATGGGCAGCAGTTGTTTTGTGGCGAAAGGAGAATGCGGTACGATCGGAGTGCGGGAGTGTGTGGGTGCGATGGTCCATGTTTTTGTGGCAGCGAGTTCGTGTTCAAACATTTGCGATGCCAACACTGGGCTAGCGGATTGCGCCGTACCGCAGAGCTGGGGGGTAACGGGAGGCGATGGGAACGAAGCACGAATGGATAAAAATTTGTTCGAAAGCAGTAGTCAACTAATTTCTTTGCGTAAACAATGTGGAGGTTATGAAAAATTAGATGTTTTGAGAACTTGAGGTTGAAAAAAAAAACAAATAAACAATAGTTTTCATTAAATGAAGCACCATATAAAACATGTATCCTACTGTTTGCATTCTAAATGAACAGCTTGCATCTGGAGAGCCTTCTCTACCGGGTCCCGTTTCTTGACGACGTTTACGAACGGTATTCCAATACCGTATTTTGCGCTGCTATTTATGTCATGTCATGTTACTTTTCGCCAATCCAAACACACCAGCAGACCATCCCTTTTGTACACCTTTTGTACGCATCGCAGACGCTGGTCTTCGACGGTTCTGGACTGGCAACATCTCAACATGTACGAGAGATTCACCCTGTGTGCCGGTAGTAATGAAGCGCCTGAGGGAATCTAACCGCTCACCATCGCTCCCAACGTTCCCACAAACGTTCATTCCTATGCGAAAAGGATTCTCAGCGTAGCTCCTGGTAGAGGATCAACCTGTCGCTGTTTCAGGAACGAAAGGACGGACGGACGGACAGACGGACGTAGGATGCCATGCATGGGCATCTGTACCGCGTTTCCATAAGGCACCGGGTTGGGAATGTACACAAAATCAACGTACCATCGTCGTCTGCTGACGGGTGAATGTTTATTCAGCCAAATTACACGTCTTGGCGAGAGCGCACTGGTGTGCGGGGATTTCGTGCCGGGTTGGAGGAGGAACTAGAAAAACGCTTCGTTGGGCACGGAGATTCGTGATTGGAAGTTGTCTTTCGAGACTGTACGTTCAATATTACCTTTTTGCGGTTGTGACCTTTAGATTTAGGAAGATCTCATCACAGCGATAAGGGCTTCTAGCGCGAGTCGTTCATATAAATAAGCGTGTGCAAATAAGAATCAACATATGCTGGGTGAAGAGCTCAAAAAATCCGGTCCTCCATGCGTCAAACTTTCACGAGATTGCAATTTTGTATTTGTCCCCGCTTGCTTGCCGTGCCCGGCTTGCTCGGGAAGTAATGTCACAAAACCAGAGCTAATTATAATTAGCTCTCTTGGTTGTGTGTGTGTGTGTGTGTGTGTGTGTGTGGTTTAGCTCGTGCCATAAGGACCTGCATGATGCATATCCTGAGCGTGGTCTGCACGACGATGACGGCTGACGGGAGAAAAGTTGCACCGCCGTCGAGTGCGTCGGGCTGCCAATTTTCCACCCTGACGAACGGAACAAAACTGCAAATTTAATAAAATATGCTGTGAACGCATTTGCATTATTCATACATTAGCGCAGAAGTTTGCGGGCAAAACTGCTCGCAGCTTCTATAGCTGCTACAACTTGACGTGTGTAATGTGTGTATGCTCCCTGGGCCCGGTACCGGTGTCTACCAACTAAGCCAACCGTGCTGGTCTGAGGGACAGAGAGTACACTCGAGCCGAAACTATTTTCGCACATTTTGCGCTTCAACTATTAACTATATTTCCACACACACTCACATACGCAGACATACCTACGCTCGCGTACTTAATGATACGACCAACCGCGTCGTTGCTATGGCGACAGCACATGTCAGATGCGTTACCGTACGTCACAGCTTGTGTGACTGTGTGGCGACTTTTTCCTCTACAACACGGGCCAGGAAATTGAGAAGCGGGCAGATGAAACACACACACACACACTGGTTTTTGTGTTAAATTTCAGTTAATTTTCGAAGCGTGTACACGGGAAAGCATGGTTGAGGTTGAGGTATGTTACAATAAATGCACCACAGAGGCTGGCAGAGATCTGTGGTGGTGGACGGGAAGAGGAGGAATATCCAGTAGGAAGCAATGAATCTCTCATTTGCATACATTTTGCACTCTGTTTCGTGGCGTATACTTTGCGAGCGGAAAGTGCAGGGACATGTTGAAGCAAGATATTTGATAGTAAAGCTTTGGTGGGATTGTAGGATGGACATACTTCTTCATGTGTATTTTCTGTATTTCATTCCTACTGCATTACATTCGGCACGAAGCGGTGAAGCTTTTATATGCGGAGTTGGTAGCACCTTCAAAAATCTTCCTTTATACGGTCTTATAGTGATCTGTTGGAGGCTAACGAAGAACTAGCGTGCATGGTACCTTGGGTACACATGAATAAATAATGTTCTGACTCGTTTGCACTCTTTCGCATCCAGGTACAGGATGTATTGGGCACGTTTCTTCCGCCACAAGGAACGAGCATGTAACGTGTAAGGACATGAGGAACCCTTCTCGAAAATCGTCCCGTTTGACGTCTTTGCGGGCAAATATTTACAGATCGTTAGAATCACTTATCTATCGACTCGCTGCAGACCCCGTTATGGACTATGGGAAGCGGGGTTGCATATTTCCAAGCAAGTTCTCGAGAAATTTCATTAATCCGAACGGTTTTGTTTGATGTGGTTTTAGATGAGACCGGATTTACCTCAAGTTGACTCGAAAATTAACGGGTGCATTGGTCGTTGAAGGAATGTGTAATCGGAAGGGCTTTAAATGCATCGTATTGCTAGGGGAATGAACGTTCGTCGGGCTTTCAGTGTTGATTTTGAGACATTTATAAAACTATGACTAGCATACTAATATGATGGCAGGTGTAGAATGGCCAGTATGTTTGGTTTTTTTGTCTTCATAGTTGTTAGTAATTTTGTAAAACCATCTCCTACGCTCACAGCTTGGCCGAGCTGTGAATCTTAACCGAGGAAGCTAGTACACGTTCGTTGTTCGTTTGGAAATGGGAAGAAATTTTCATACCTTCACATGCCAACCCGTTAAACAATCTACACGGACGCGAATGCCTTGCTGCCGCCGAAAACTAACCAATCCCGGCCACCAGGCTAACGACCTTCGCGCGTCAACCGCACGCCTCCATATCATCACCATTATCGTCGTCGTCGTCGTCGTCGTTTGCGCTGGAATGCTATCAGCAGCAACCAACTGCAGCAACATGCCGTGGCCAATGGCGCTCCGAGTTTGTGTGGACGTTCTGTGCACGATCGGAATGTCGTGGCCACATTCTGATGACTCGATCGGGGTTTGGGCTCACCGGAGGAGAACACATTTTACAAACGTGCACAAGACTGTTTGCCGCCATTGTTCGTGGGGAAGTTTGTGGTTTGGAGTGGAGCGGACATTATTTAAAATTGGAAGCATTGTCATCTTACTCAGAAAAGGGTGTCAACTAAAGCAGTTGTTCTGAAATTGTGAACAATATTATTTAGTAAAACAATAAAAACCCCATCGAAATGCAACCGTCCCGTACAAGATATTAGTAATATCCACATATAAGCTAAAACATCCGATCGAAAAGATTTACCACGATTTTTAAGTTCCCTTAGGACAAAATTCAATTTATCGGGGCTCAGAAAATAGAACCGGAAGCCATAGGTGGAAAGCGGCAGACAACATATCTATCTTGGATAGGCCTTTATCCGGTTGGATTTGGGATTTTTTTTCGCCGTGATGTGGAAACCGGAAGTAAAGGCTTTCCTTCCCATACGTTCACATCCGGTGCAAGGCGCTCATGTCTTGTCTTATCTTGGGCTTCGATATGTTTTTTTTGTTGCGGAAGTCCCCTTTGGCTTCTAGAAAATGCTTGTAGGAAATCTCATTTTTGACAGAAATAGAAATATTGTTTGCCAGTCGAACGGAACATACACGTTGCGGTAGAGGAAGACGTTATGGGTTCGGGTAAGGGTACGCGAAACTATAGTCTGCGGGAAAATGTAACGACTTGCCCGGTCATGCATGGCGAATGGATTCGACAGACTGCGTGCGTTTGGAGAATTTCCTCGAAATTCGAAGCCTGCAAATGATGCAGCAGCTAGGCCATGCTAATAGTATGGTTTCCCGTTGCTCACCCAAACCCATCCGCTGCCCCCACACGGGCCATCGTGTACGCCGTACGGTTAGTACATACGCTCGCGTACGTGTGCGTTCATAACTGGAACTGGGAAAAGTTTTTATGGAAAAGTGTCGAATTTTGCGAAAAATGAAAATGAGTTACCCGCGTCCCACCGGGCGCGCGAAACGCACGTACCGCCGTGCAAAAGGTAATGAATACCGGAGCAGAACCGGGAACGCTGATGATGGCCGCACTGGGAAATGGGTGTTTTGGGCGAATTTTACATCGCACATCGTTGCGGGTGCGCTCATCATGAGGTGCGCTAGGGAAATATCATCCGGAAGCCCTTCCCTTCGAAGGTACCCCGTCCCGGCAGGCGTCCTGGAGGAGCCGGCTCTGCGTTCGACGGCAATGAGTTGTACTTAAGTTTGAGACGCTTACTTTTTAGTGCGAAGTGTGTGCGTGTGTGCATGTATGTGCATGTGTGTGTGTATGTGTGCTTTTACCCGGTCTAACCGAAGCCACCGAAACCAAACTCATCTCTGTTCGTGATCGCTCCATCTTTTCCATCGGGCGCGTTACGGTAGCGCCGTTACGTTGGGCAAAAGTTTTTCCACCGCACCGAGGATACGGTACGCACCGTTATACGTTCTCGTACGGTCGTTGGAAAATACGGGTTTGGAAAATATTGTCATGTCGGTGGCACGATAAGACGGCCGTTCTACCGATCGAACGCGCTCGTGCACTGGGGTTGGGACTATGAAGGTGAAGGTTTTTAATTTTATTTCACATACATTATTCGTGCAAGTGTATTAATTAGGTTGCGCTAGCTGGAAGTTGGTTTAAGGTCGATGATGGCATTGTTTAACGATGCCTTAGAAGCTATCACAACGGTGTTATTGAACGAAACCTGCAACCAGACATTGACTTGTAGATTCACATGCAGGTAAGATTACAGAATAATCTATTGACAGTAAACTGAAGATCCTTCTGATCTGGTTCTGGGTGGAAAAGTTCATATCAACAAGATTTAGATGAACTACGTCTTGTTAGCAATATGAGATACCAGTCGAGTGTGCTGTTTACTGATGTTAGTTCCGTAAGGCAAGCGACCATAGCCAACTATGGGCCAACTTATTTTTTGGATTATTGGACTCGGTACGTTGCAGTTTTCAGTAAAAATTAAATATTTTTCCACTCTTTTCTGGGTGGAGATAAAATGATTGTTACGCTTTAAGCTTAAGCATCAAAAGCCGCTTGAATACTTTTATTTAAATTTTAAATAATTTTTTACACTAAAACATTTTTCGAAGAGACCCGTAATTATGAGTTTTGGAAAATTTTAATAATTTATAACTGGAAACCATTCACTGACGTTTCGTTTCGCAAATGGCACAAAACACGCTCCGCTCACTAATATTTCCGCTCAATTAACACTGATTAAAGCTACCCCGAACCCGTATGGGTAACGGTTCCAGAAAGGGTTACGGAAGGGTAACGCTGCTAAGCTCCAAAGAAAGATCCCTCGTACGGGTTGCGAATTCTACACCGGCACGTCGTGGGTCGCAACGCGCGTAGGAAAATTTCAATTTGCAACTAAACTAATTTCTTCAGCGCAACATTCTCAATGCAAGATTCATAACCTCCGTGCGATCGTTGGGGAGGTGCGGTCCATACAAACTTCGCACGTATGTGCATCCCTCGGCGACATACCGAAAACCCAGCACTCACACCCAGCAGAAGCCAAGAAGAGAGCGCAAAATTTCTAATTTTAATAAAACGGCAAAAATTAAATTAATTTTCGGAGGCCAAGTTAATCAAGCGCCGCGCTCTCTCCGCGTTTATGTAGTTTTCCTATTCGAAAGCGCTTCGTTTTTCGGTGGTCCTCGGTGGGTGTTTGGCTGGTGGGTGGGTTAGTCAATTTATGCGAAATGAAAGAAGGAGCGCGTGAAAGGATTACGATGACGATGGCGGTACGGTAGCGTGCATATATGTCCGTTTTCGGCGCTGCTTGCTTGGATGTGGAATGGTTCGAACGGAATGGTCGTGAGTGGTCATGGAGGTAGAAGGACGACGCTTGCGCTTCTGGCCGCGTGAGTGGGAGTGTGTTTCCAAAAACTACAAAACTTCCTCCCTTTGCTGTTGGGCGATTTGTGTCAGGAGCGATGATAAGGAAGGTTTGTGGCTTTCGCGTAGAAAGAACTCGGCATAGATGGCATTCAAATACGGCACGGTGGGAGAGACGAAAAATGTCTAACTTTTATGTACGGCAAAGGCGAAGATGATGACGACGACGACGACGACGAACGAGGACGTTCCCGAATACCCGTGGAGACCTTCGTCCACACGATATCCTGCCCGGTTCACAACACAAGCGCCTGAAACCGGTGAAGGCGAAACTTTCTCTACCCTCTACGGTGTTTTTGGAAGGGAAGGGCCCCCAAGGGGTAATTTTGTGGAAGAAATTCGGTGCGCGCGAGGAAACGGATTCCAGTGTGTTTCGGCGTATGTGAACGTATGTGGGTGTGTTTCGCTTTCCGCCTGCCCGAAAGGACCGGTTTTCATATAAATGCAAATAAATGAGACACAATGCATGGGCGCGACGCCGGCGGGGACGAAATGAAAACGAAGGAAAATGCCTCGACGGACAGGCACGGGAAAATAGAGAGCCTCGACGGACGAACGGGCTTTCGGGAGGTGGGCAATGGAATGACAATTAGGGAAAACTCGCTCACACTGCCACATACCCAGTGCCCGGTGGGGAGAAAGAGATGCCGAGAGAGAAAACTCGTGCACCTACACACTCGCACGTATGTGCGCTGAGTTTTAGCCACGGGACGGCCGTACACGCATGAACAACCCTCGCATCGAAACGAAATGGCGGTTCCTAGGCGGCCTCCTACCATAACCACTTTAGGTTTTTGGATCGCTGATCGTTCGCCATGTGTGGCACGCGTGTGGCCCGTGTGACGCCACAGGGGAGAGATAAAAGTTTTCCCAAACCGCGGCCTCCCGTTTTGCCCTTGGCGACCTCCGGGCGCTCGCGAGTGGGCGAAATGGCCCCGCGTGTGGATAGAACGGGATGTGTGGATATAATTTTAATTTAATTAAAAGAACATGTAGAGCCACGGGGTTGGTGTACGGGGAAGCGGGAGGTAAAAGGGGAGTGCACACGGTGGATAAAACCACAGCATTCGTACTGTGAGCATTCTGCCGTGTGAGTGATGGCCTGCCCGTGGCCAGTGGAACGATTTTTGAAAGGATTACCAACATACTTCTAAAAAATTTGCCTAAAACTAGAAGCGGACAAAATTGAATTAATTTTAATGTTTGAAAAATAATTAGGCTACATGGTGAAAAGTAGTATTATCCAAATAGCACAACAATTTGAATTAAAAACTGTACGAAGAAATGTGCGAAATTTTCTCCCCGCACTGTATTTGGGGCCAAAATTTTAAACCTATTTCAATGGCAGCGTTCGTTCCCTTGGCAACGGCTGGAACGGTGAATCGTACCGCAAAAGGACGATGATCTGCTCACATCATGGCAATGGCGACGATGACGACGTCGTACATGCTGGAGCATGTGGAGCTGGTTCGTCGGGCTCCATTCGCGTCCGTCAGTCAGAGTGCGACATAAATCAACGTCGAAACGTCTCCGGCGAGATCCTTCGTTCGTTCCACGGCAGAGGGATAAACAAAGGAGCGTCGGGAAAGGAAGGGTAACATTCTGCGGTATATTTCACCTTGGCCCGTGCACCGTGTGGGTGGCATGGGATGGTGGTTTGCTGCACCTGTCTGTCCGTTCTAAGCATAAGTAGCCTCCATCGGGTTGGTTGGCTATGAAAGACAAATAACCTCCGCGCGTGCAGAGGTGAGTAAAATGATGATGCCGGTTAGCTATGGCAACGCTAATGAACAGTCAGCCGTTCGCTAAAAGTTGCAGCCTTCGTGCGGTTGTGTTGCTATGGTGATGGTGCTGAACGGTAAAGTAGAGCCGCGTTGTTTCAGGTCAAAAATTATTGGTTCCTTTGTAGTTCGTGTATATAAAACCATAGTTTTGTAAAATGGAGGATATTAATTTATTTATTTTCCATGCATGACAAATTTAATCGCATTACGATGTATTTGCTTTAAAAAAGTAAAAAGAGTACAGGGTAATAACTTTAAGAGACGTAGAATGTTTTTTTTTTAATAAATTCGACATTCATCAATATAGCATTATTTTGAAATAGAACTGAGAGGAACATCAGGGGAAAAATCTCGTAAGGGTTAACAAATCCTTACTTTTCTTGAAGTACTGGATCCAACGAATGAAGCTACCTGTATGTCGATTATAATCTCATTCATTTTATTGCTTCAATCACTTCTATTCACTGAAATGAGGGTCAGTTTTAATATCTTTCCCAAACACGTTCCACATGCTGCCCTCTGCCCATTCAGGGATGCATTATTTTAGTGCACTGAAACTGTTAATCTCCTGAAGGCCTCTTGAAACGCTGGTATACGATCAGCGTTCTAAAATGCGACACACGCGCGCGCCCGTATTTGCTGTCACACGTAGCAGCACTTCGAAAACGGTCACTCCGTCTTTAATCGCACCATGATAAACGACTTGTTTTCGCCACGTTTTAGGGTCAAAACAGTGAACAGGGCCGACGGAACGCCTCGGCCATCGTTTTCCTTTACGATCCTCGTTACGCCGTTACGTTGATGGTCACTCACGCCCTATTCGAGGGCTGGTAGTTTTTCTTTCACCCAGTTGGTCAGTCGAGGGGAAACAGTGGACACACACACATACACACGCACGCACGGACGGTCAGCGGGTCAGCGTGTGCCGTGACAACATTGGTCAATTGACCCCAAATTTATGCTGACCTTTTTTCTTGCACGGACCATACCCCCTGGGGTAAGGCTTGCAATTTGCATACGAACAAATCCCGATGCGTCCATAAATTATGATTATCACTCGGTCCACTGAGTGGGGGAAATGTAAGGGGAGGACAACGTTTGGACTGCATGTGGTCAACGAGCGCAATGTGTGCGTATTTCTTTGATTGTTTGCGAGGATTTTGCGGTTAGCTGAAATGGGAGACAGTGTCCGAACGGGACCCACCTCCCGTCGCGTGTCCTAATGAAGCGGAAACATTGTTATTGAACTGATGGTTTCGTCCGGTGACAGTTGTTAACTGTGACGTCACTACGATTGAAAATCAATTTAATAGTCACTTTTTAAGAATATTATTTTAACAACAAACACCACAGAGCGCGCGAACTGCTGAAAGATCACTGTGCAGCACGATGTTTTCCACCACCTCGAGGTGTTGAGAAAAGAACTTCAGCCCGTTCTAGCTGCCGATCGTTCGGGGAGGTCCTCTCAGACCCAGTCCCAGGAACACCTGGGCAGCTGGAAAACAAATTAATTCAGGGTTGCGCAACGCAGGTAGCTAGGCCGTTGATGCTGCGGGTCTCGACACGCGGGTACGCGTTGCCGTCGGTTCGAAAGGGCAACGTTCCGGAAGAATAAAACACGCTGTTGTTAATAAAAATAATATGCAACGCCAGGCGCAACTCCCTATAAATTTGATTCCATCAGAAATCCTTCTACCTGAGCGTCTCTTATTATAACATTCCCTTTCTCGTTCTTACCCACTTTCATAAAGGACGAAAATGTCATGCCATGTCAGTGTGCCAGGGTGTTCCGGGCCGGTTGGGTTGCGTAAGCAATCCATCGCCATCCGATCGCGGGACATTTTTATGCAAATTTTGTCCTGAATCTTACGCGTACACACGCACGCACACATGAGCACACGCCCCTGAAAAAAAAAGGAAAAGTGCAGCTGCACCATTCTCGGGACAGGAACTATGTCAACGCAACTACTATTTACTGTTTCGCAGTTGCAAATACCACGAAAATGTAGCACAAACGCATAGAGGTAAGGGGTTACCACTGTGCGCTTGTGTTGGAAGGTAAATTATGCAAATGATTCCATAACGATCGATGCCGGAATGGATCAAATATCGTTGCGAAAATTGAATGTTTCGATTTTTTTGTTCTCGGTTTCGTGCGACCGTTACCGAGGCATGTTTAAGCTCATTAGCATTTGAATAGAGCAGTGAGCGGGTCGGAAACTGTTGCGATGTGTGTTCGTGCGTGCTGTTGATTAAAATACTTTCTATTTGGTTTTGCGTAGCGCCGTGTTCGTTAAAGGATATTTGATAGGCCGAAGGATTACCGGCAACTGTCAATAGTGGAAAGGAACAGTGGCACTGTGGTAGGATGTCTCTGTGTATGAAGGATTTTAGATTTGTTCGAGGAAAGAGTGTGTAACTAAGGCTAATGAAAAACGAAATCACTCGTGCAAGTATAAAAAAGATTTTTTTGTTGACATTTTTTCAAATGACGACCAAAATATTGAAAAGTTAACACTAAATCAATCGTCAAATTATTAAATAAAAACAGACAGGTATTCATTTTACAATTGTTGAAATCAATTCTATTGTAATCGATAATTTGCTAACTCCAAATTATAAGCAACCTAACACAATTTCACGAGTATTTAATTGGAATTTGAATGAGCGGTTTTGGTATTTTAAACCATCGACATACTTCGTTGCCATTGTTGGACGCTCTCTTTTCGTGATTAATCATATCGTAATATTTTGGATATCACTTCTTTAACCAATTTTCTATTATATTTTCTAATGGATTTTTTTCTTTCTCACTATACAAAATTGCTGTTCTTTAAATCCTGGATATGTCTCCTGCTCTCCAGTCAGCTGTTTTGAGGTCGGTCGAGATACATGCGTATTTGAGCAAACACATACACTAACACATATCAGCTTGTCCTGAAAAAAGCTGCTCCAGTAGAAAGTAAAAGTGTGCATCTTCGTGTCAAACCGCGTGGCACGTAACGAATTTTTATTACAGCACAGCAGCGTTGGTGGCGACGGGCGTCACAGTCAAGAATCTTCACGCAAACAAACAAATTTCTTTTCCTTCGCTCAGCTTCCTCCGGCTGGAGGCTTCACTGCGAGGGTTGGTAAAAAGCGAAGCTTGAAACGTCATCCTTGGCTGCTACTTGGGGCATAAATTGTGACTGGCAGACACAATGTTGATGGGAGGCAACGTGCCGTAAAGAAAGCATAAATCTATAAAAATGGCACACTTTGGGTTGCATCGCCAACCACGCGGAGGAACCGAGCCGGGGTGGGAACGCGCTCACCGTCTCTGTTATGACTGCGACAGAAAAAAAACGCTCTTTTAAAGACATGAATGAACTGTGGACTTGAAGGAAAAGCCCTTTTATCGACCGCTTTTTGATGATCGCTTACCGACGACGTTGGTGGCACAAGTTTGCAAGTCTAATTTTCTGCCGCTTCTGCCAACGGGTTCCTAGTAAATTTGGTCCGCTTTCGGGGAAATTTCCTTCATAGACGGATAAAGAGCGCGTCAAGAGCTGGGTGGGACGCGATGAATGTTAAAATAATTTAAAAATAACCTAAAAACTCCTTCCTCCGCTAGCTGAAAGAAATGCATAGTAAGACGGAAAAAAAACTCATTAAAAACAGTGTCAAGGTCTCGGCCAGTCTGGCGGCGCTGATTTAGTCCCTTCTGTAGTTAATTGTTCCCGCCGTCTTCCAGACGGGATGTAGAACAAAGTGGTATTTTTTTCGATGGCAAAATGAAGCAAAAAAAAAACAATATCCCACGCGGCGCGACGCGTTAATTATGCAATCGATTAGCACGATTTTTTCGACCCTCCGACTTTTCCAAGCACGGTTTTTTTTTGCCTAGCGATATGCTCCAGTTCCGCGGCCACGCTTCCGGCCCAATGAAAGTGGAAGCAAAACACGAATTTTTGGAAGCAAAAAAAACCTTTTTTTCCTATTTACAAAACAAAAAATCGGGCTAGAAAATTTCTTTTTGATGGCGGAAAACGGTGAGTGTCATGATCTCGACAAGGAAAAACTCATCCCACTCGCAGGCGGTGAATAAAATGGCGGGAAAAGATAACTTTCCCTTTTCCGCTTGTGCGCGTGGGCTCAAAATGCACAAACAGGGGAAATCAACAGAGCTGCTCTCTCTTTCAAGCACGGCATGGCTTGCGGGGAGGAATGGTTTTCCCCTATTTTTGTGTCGGTTGCTACGATGGCGGGTGGTGGTTTCCGCGGAAAGTCCTGAAACCACTCCGCACAACCGACCGAGACAGTCACTCAGCGGGTGCTGCGACGATGGAATGATGGCGGAAGCCACTGAGCACCCGGAAGAGTATACGCGCGCGTTCATAGTGGAAAATACTATTAAATATAAGACGGAGAAGAAAAACAAACAACTGCAGCAGGAGCGGCAAACGAAAAAATGGAGCTTCGCCAACAGCTGCACAAGAAAAGAAAACGCCGAGAGAAAAAATCGCGTAGCGTCTCTTCATTATTTAAATTTTGCTTCATTCATTCATTCATAAGCCCGGGTGCCTCGAGCGCACCGCCGCGAAGGGATCGGTTCCTTTAACGACTTTTTTTTTTCGCTTCTCCGCGGTTCCTTTCGCGGGGCGTCAAACGATGAAACTTAATTGCGGCACGCGGCTCGCGACTTCGCGGGGAACAGTTGCTTCTGTCTGCGACTGAAACGGAACCGGGGGGTTGCGGGGGATAATTTTTCCTACTTTCACTTTCACTTTCACGCTGACAGGATTTTTTTGAGCTGCTTTTTTTTGTCGCTACTCGCACTGTTTGCTTTCACTATCAGCTGATGCAACGGTCGCGAGACTTGTGCGTAGTGTGCGTTTTTTTTCTCTTCTATGTTGTCGTGGTTTAATTCTTTACCATAATTTTGTACCAGTTTGTATCAACGTTCCTCACTGCGAAGAGAGAGGGAGAGAGAGAGAAGAGGCTCGACGTTTTCGTCGACACCGTCTGATGATAATGAAAGGAAAATTTGTAACGCGGGGTTTTCCTTGTTTGTCTTGGGCTTTGCTATGCCACGGGGACTGGAGGACTGTCTGGTAAGGATGCCCTTTTTTATAGGTGAGTTTCGTTTCGTTTTACAGCAATTTGTGCTCGCGTTGAATGCTCGTTTTTAGTACATTTTTATTCGCGTTTTCCGGGACACGTCCTTGAACTCTTGGCGGTTGTTAATGAACGAAGAAGAATCGATGCTGAAAGGTTGCGAAGGATTAAAAAACAATCTTCAAGGTTGTGTACATGGTTTATCTTTCTGTGTGAGTTCCACTACATCTAGAGAAGCAGAAAAATATGATTTCAAAATTATGAACTAGCTAGTTGTGTATAAGTTAGAAGAACACCTGAAGCCAAATCCTAGCAAGTCGGTATTTATCAGGCCATGTCATTTCCATTCATCACCGTCAATTCCCCCAAGGGGAATCGGGAAGACCCTTGGACCATTTTCGCTTCAAATCATGCTGAAAGTGGTATGCCGTAGAAAAATGGAAACATTTTGCCTCCGACCACATCGAAAACACGCCGGCATGGACCATTCTGCTCGATGGACCGTAAGGACGAAATGAAGCAACTCGCCAAATATGACGAGGACGATTTTTCTTGTCACGCCGGAGGCGAAATTCGATCAATCTGCTGCGGCCGACGGTGATAAGTTAGAGAAAAAGCAGGGGAAACACGGTTTGCTGGTGCCGTAGCCGCACCCGAAACGAAAGATCAAATACCGGGACGCTTGTCGAAGGGTGTTACAAGAAACGAAAGAAACGACCAAAGATAGGGCCGTCGGTTTTTGTTTGACCAAACCTTGGTCAGTCGTTACCGTCCGTCTTTTGCTTGGGGTTTTGTTTTTGCCTAAACTTCCAATTTTGCTTCCTTCCCCCGGAGCAAGTTTGCTGTTGGCTCATTGGAGATTGTTTGCTGCGAGATGAGATGAAATAGCATCGTTTTGGGCTATTCATTTTTAAATTGAAAATTTCATCGACACTCGGTGCGGTGTGCACTAGCCGTGGCCCAGAGGTCCAGAGATATTTCGGCCTTCCTGATAAAAGGTGACGATGAAAAGACACAATAACGGCCGATAAGGAACGCACACACAAACAAAGGATGGCAAGACAACCGATGGCAGGAAGCAGACCGAAGCGAAAGTTTTTCCTTCCCTAATCTCAAGACGGACGGAAAAGAACGAGCTGGACCCGCTACAGAGGCGGCGGAAAATCGGGAAAATTGATGACTATGGAAATTCTCGCCGGGTCGAACGCATTTTACTCGAACGGTCCGAGTGAAGATTGAATTACTATCGGAAAAGCGGAAAACCTTCCCACTCGGACCCATTTCCCCGTTGTCCTGCTTCGGTACTCACACTGAGCAGACGGTTTTCGATGGGCCGAGGAACCCCTAGGGGCGGGAAGCAAATCTTTCCTAACAACAGTATTAATACTCCCCTGGCCACCGCCGGAACCATTGTGTTTATGCAAATTTCAGGCCCAGGTCCGCAAAGTTTCTTCATTCCCCTGCTACGCTGCTGCTTTTCGGTCCACAACGTGTGCCGTTCTGCACGCAAGGAAGGCGGCCAGGGCGGATTGGGTGGTTGCGCTAGCAAATGGACGCTACGCTTCCTCCGTTCGGACGATGGCAGATGAAACAACAAATAGCTCGCTCACCACCACCGTTTGCTGGGTGCGTCCAGACACACATACACCGACACGAACGGCACCGCCACTCCCTGGAAAAAGGATGCTGACCCCGTTCGAATTGCGCCATTCCATTCTGGGTCCGGTTGGCACAGGAAACACAGGGCGATGGTTGGGTGGAAACGGAAAACTAATTCCATCGCCGAAGGGTCTTGCCGTCCGTCCGTCCGTCCGTTTTTCGGTGGCCGGTCGTGGTGTCCATACTCGGTGTCGCTCGTACTCGGCGACCACTCCAATCAACAACTCTCGGGCACGAGCTCCGGTTTGCGTTGATTTGGTCGTATTTCGGTGGGTTTTGAAATTCAATTTATTCATCTCTCCGACCGTGTTGGTGAGCGGGGAGGAGTAGAGTCCGAATCGTCTTGAAACAAACTGAACTATTCGGCGTGAAAACAGCTACGGATTGAACTATGGGAGATCTTATTAATTTTAATACTTATACTGAACGGGTATTCTACGAAACTAAATTATAATTTATTGTTATATAACAATATTCAACTACACAAAGTTAGTCGTTTCTAAATAGCATATTTATTCGTTAAAACTCTGTTGCTGAGGATGCAAGGCGTGATATTCATAATATTAAAAAAAAATTAATGATAAACTTCAAAACAGCTATTTCAACATTACTCAACCACGACAGTATGATATAAACTTTAAATAAACCCTTTCCGAAACAAATCTACACAATTCTGTCAGCGCTTAGTTTAACATATTAATTCTTAATCAAACCGTCCCTCCCAACTCCTTCGCAAACAGTGTGCTATATACTGAAAAGCCATTTCGATTCGGCCATTTTGTCCATCGTCTTCCACACGGGCAAAACGCGGGCGAGTGTCCGGGTCCAGTTCTTTATGTTTAATTCCCCCACACTTACCGCGAGGCCACTCCAGAGGCGGCGGCGCACGGTCGGTCAATGGGTTCGGACCAACGATACGATCGGCAGGCAGCGGCTGAAGTACATAACGATTTGGATTTGCATTGAATGGGGTGTTCCGGGTGCGGGTGGGTGTTTGTCCACCACCAAAAACCCCTTAACCGACCGGTCTTTGTACGGTCAGTCCGTTATGTTGCTACTGTGGTACTGGAGTGACTCGATCGATTTTACCCCAATATTATCTTCCACGAAACGGGACGATGTACATAACACCTCCGGACCGGACGTGACTGGGAGGCGAGGGGAAGGGGAGCCCTTCCCTTCTCTTCCCACGCTGCTGTTATCCTTTTCTCGAAGCGAACTCGGCTCGTCTTTGTTGGACGAGTCGCTCGCAAAGTGGACGATGGTTTCATCAATTCTATTAGCATGTTTTATCAAACCGATGGGTTGACGATGGGGACGAGCGGGAAACAACTGAGGAAGGTCAAAATATCGTTAGCTACAGTTCGGTAGCACAGGGGGGGAGACGCTTGGGTGTTGGGATTGGGTCGTTTCAGCGTGGAGAAGTATACATGTAAAATGGATGATTTTCGTGGAAATCAACGGTGGTTTACACCGAATAAAGTCCGCGGCTCTTGCCGGAGCCGGAGGTGGTGGTGCATCCTGAGAAGTAGAAACCGTCGGGGTGTCGGTTTGAATAAACACACTGCTCGCGATTTCGTCCCGTGCTGCGATGGCGACCGTTGCAGTTTTGCGCTGGTATGCGCACTCGACGACGAGTCCCGGGTCCGTTAACGAAGCCGTGAAAATGATGACGCTAGCTCGAAACGTCCTCACGGCGTTAGCCGATGGGTGAAGCATGGGAAACGCCAGACACAATGTACAGCGCGAACGGCAAATATCCGACGAAACACCCTCCCACGATAATCGGCGATGGATGGTATTGATTTTCTATTCCGCTTCTGGCAAACCAACCCTCGGTTGGGCAGCAGCAGCAGCAGCAGCAGCAGCATCGGCAACAACACCATCTCACGTTCTGTATGTGTGTTTTGCTAATGGCTTTTTGTGCCCGGGTATGGGGTTGTGGTCCGGCAAAATGGCGGCGAGCATGTTTGCATATCATTTAAAGGCGCATAAGAACGCTCGATGCGGGGAGGGTCCTAACGAATCGGTTCAATACCGTTTGGGTAGTTACGGGAGTGTTAGTGTGGTAGCGACCTGTGATACATTTGGTATTTCAGGTGAAAACTCTTTGAAGCATTATATGGAATTGCTTTTCAATTTAAAACACCATATCGAAGAAATCGGTAACAAATGAATTGAAAATTTTCTGGTCCTTCTAAATATTCAACATGCGATGCGATGATGAGACTTAGTCTGGAACAATAATAAATTTCATTTTTTAGAAGAACTTTTGGTATCCATCCATTTTTAGGTTGATTCTACAAGAATATGGTAAAAAGAAACTCGCAATTATTTTATGTAATAATATCTGTTATGTCTGCAAAATAAAATAATGCTTTTAAAATACCGCACTTGATGTGGATGATCTAAATTGAAATCGGAACTTTTCCAAACGTGGTATGTTAATTTCAAAAGCAAAGAGGACACTTTTGTGATTATATCAATCTCGATTAAATAAGTCCCTAATTCGCCCGTAAATACTTCCTTCCCTACTGGAACTATTGTGCCCACATCGCTCAACAGCGCAACTTTCCGTCACCATTGACTCGCACGAATCTTCACGCTAATCAGTGACGCAATCGAACAATCTTTGATGCTCTCCAACGCGATACTGTGTTGTATTTCCGGGTGCTTCTGCTCAACCGGGCTATTGCGTTCCTCTTTTGAAGGGTTCGTCGACCTCTTACAGGATTCGATGGAAGACGATAAACAGGAAAGCGCGATGTACGCGGGCTGATTAATCGAGCGTAATATTTTATCTTTTTTTATAGTTCCACAACGAAATTGTTCCTTGCATATGTTACAAAAAGGGCACTGTCCAATGGTGCCGGAGTGTTTAACGAATCGAGTGCTGCGGGAAGCTGGCTGAATAAATCAGCGTCTAAATCGAGTCGAGTAGATGTCGACGCCGATTGGGAAGGGTTTCGGTTCGATTGAAATGGTTGAAAATCAACGCGGCCGTCCCATGGTGAGCGTGTCCACTTGAGCCGCACCGTTGGAGTGGAGACCACCGGTGAGGCATGAGTGTGTCCTTGACTACAACTCGGTCGTCCGGTTGAGTTAGAATTTATTTATACGCCATTTTACACTCTTACCACCGGGCATAGAACCGCTGGCAAGGAAAAGCAATTTACAGTCACCATGGTGAATCAGAGTGTAGCTGCTGGATGCAGATTTAGGTAAGCAAATTCCCCGATCGGTCTTCTAAATCACCAATCTGGACACGAACAAATTGCGTGATCGAGTGTTCGGGATATAAATTGCAGCAATTTACACTCCGAATCGGTTCTATTTCGTGCTCTTGGCTCCTTTGCTGTTTTTTTTGTCCTCTCCTGCTCACGGTATATTGGACATGATATAAATGCATCCCATTCCGATTGCGAATTCAATTTCTATCGTCCACCATGACCGGATTCGAACGGACCAAGCGCCCAAGCGGTTCTTCAATCGGAGAAGTAACGACGGAAAAAGATTCTGGGGTTCAGAAATCAAATTATTTTGTCTCTCACGGGTGGTACGTTGGAAATAAAAGACCTAACTCACGAACAGGAATCACTATCACCTAGGGTTGCATTCTATTTTTCCCACCTTTACCATCTTGATGCGTTTGTCTTCATGCGAACCAGGACGGTGTGCAGAAACTCTTCTGCTCGGAACGGAAAACGTCATATGGGAAGAAATTTACTTTCACCCTTTATGCCTGCGTGCGAATGCATTGCGAAAAATGACACGCTCATGGTTTAAAGGGCTTAAATTTCTCTTTCGAGAAAAGAGCGTAGACATACGTGCGCCAAAAAAGGGTTGCATTATTTGCATCCTTTTAATCTACATAATGCAAATTTCGATATTTCACTTTCCGATCCGGGAAAGGTGAAAGGCGCCGATGCCCCGTCTTGGGAACGAAATTCTCCCATCGATCGGGATCGGTTTCCGTTCCGTAGCGCCAGATTGGACCGTCGAATACGATGGGAAATGGTTCGTTAAAGGATTCACCGGCCGGGCTGGTGGTGAACGTTCAATTTATTTTCCCGCAACGTGAGGCAGGCGTAAGGGAAGGATTTTTTCTTTTCCCGGCGTTTCCTGATTTAGGCAGCCGGCAGCGGTGGTCGTGATTTGGTTTTTGGGGTCGCTCCGTTCAACGGAAAATGGATTATTTGCATTATTTTTGCTTACCGTTTGCGATGCGTTTCCGTTTCAGTACGTTACGGTGGGTACGACCGCGGGAAAGAAGGATTATCGCTTTTTTTGTGTGTGTGTTGTTTGTGTATGTGAATGCGCGTCGGATTGTTCCACGAGTTATTGTCCACCAGACGATAGGAAGTGGAGAAATTGCGGATGCTTACATTTTGCGAACCGTGATTGGATTTGGTGGATTGGTCCGGAAGCACACCGAAATGGCACCGCTGAAGGATATTGCACAAAATTCGTTTTCCTGTTGCTTTAAGTGCATTTAAAGCGATTGCGAAGCTCACAGCGCTTTGGAACTATTTACGCACGTTCAAGAGGAAATAAACTTCCTGGAAAACTCACGTCAAGGAGATCAGGCCACTGTTGTCACCTTCCTTTTGTGTGAAGTCAATTATCCCTGTTCCCTTATTAGTCGTTTGTTTACCCCCGGAAAAATGAAAGCTTATCCACCGAAACACAAACAAATACACGGTGAAAGCACCCAAACCACAACAAGTAGCCACTCGGTCTGGGAGGGTGCTCGCAGCAGGTGAGTAATCCTATTTTCGCTAGCATAGCAAAAAAAAACTTCTAAACATCACCATAACGAGCATCGTGAGTGCAAAACACGTTGTGGAAGCTGCAGAAAGGACACCCTGCTGAAGGTTGGTTCCGAAGCCTGGTACAATAAATTGTCCCTTTTAGTACGGTTGCAGTAAGCCAAAGAAAAAAAGGTAAAAAGTGCAACATATCTGCCTCACAAACCGATCGATCGAAGCATGCGAAGGATCGTGGGTAAAAACGGAACGGAAGGGTGCACTGCACTCGGTTCGGTTCGATACCGCTGCTAAATAGTCTGGCCCGAAAATAGGGAAGGTAAGCTACGGAAGCGCATAACTTCACGTTTGGGCTTTGTTGTTTTGCCATCGAAATTGCGCAACGCTTCGGTGAGGTGAGAAAAATACTGATCAGTATCTGTCGTCGGTCGGTCTTTGAATGGGCGACGCTGCTTTATGTGTGCGCTTTATCGTGTTTGCTTCGAAGAATGGTGAATAGGTTCATCGATCGGTGCAATCAACGGTTTCCCAATAGTCGAACGTTTTGTCTGTATGCATCTGTATTGATGGGTTTGTTTGAAAATGTTTCACAGCCAAATGTGCATGATAATAGGTGCTGTCTAGTAGTAAGGAGCACTGCCACTATATATTAATGTTTATCGTCATAAGATGCATGTTTTGTGAAGACTGTACAATAGAATGAAATTTAAAATAAAATAATTTGGAATTCGTCGGCAAGTTTTTCGGTTGGTTGTTATAAACTAATGTGAAGTGAAATAAAAAAACATTAAATTTTACTTTTCTTTTTATTTGGCTCTAAGGGAAAACCTTAATGTTACCACCAAATCCCAAAGTGATATCGATATGTAGAAATAAGTTATTTTAGGTATACTTTGAACTAATCGCTTGCCAAATCACGGTATAGTTGCGTTGTTTTTGAGTTCGAGATACTGTATGTAAACTAAAATTAATGATTTGATCGATAAGTTTTAATATTATTTAGATAAGCGTCACTTATATGGTTCCTTTTATTGCTTCTTCGATTTAACAGCACCCCTTTCTCTACTGACCATCCCACCCCGACGCAGCTAGAAGATCTCCAACCCCAACAAATCTCACCACATTTGTCCAAAAGAATCGAATGAAAATCGGGAGCAATCGAAAAACGAGTAACGAGTGGCGCATCACAGCATCTCGACTCGGACAACACCAATACCAACACACGCAATACGCGCGTCTCGGTCGTCGGTGCACCCCTCCCCACCCCGGAAACCGGAATCGAAATTTCCACCAGCAGGGTGTCCATTTGCTTTTGCGGGCAACCCCCGCAAAACGGTGGCGGTCACAGGCAATCCCGAGCCATCGGAAAGATGGCGGCACGAGCGAACTCACCCTCGCGCGCGCGTACACACACGCGCGCACCACAGAAGGGATAGGGAAAACTGCCCGAAGGCCAGAACAACGACAGCCATCAAGAGGATTATGGCGGCAAGAGGGTAGCTATCGGGTGGGGGTGAGTCGGAAAATATATTTCATCCCGGGTGAGCGTTAGTGTGTTGGTGTTGGTGTTGATGGTACCGGCATCGCTCTTTCGGTTACACGTATGGATGGGTTGCTCGTATGGGAGTATGTGTGCGTTAGTTCGTTGCCGTGTACGGTTCCACCCGCTCCCACCACTTTCGACGCCGGGTGTGGTTGTTTCCCACGTCCAGCCACTACTGTCCACCGTCACTGTTTCGAGTGGTGTGCGGAAAGTGCGGCGAATGGGAAACTGTGCGTCCCCTTTTGCTTTTGCTCACGCTAGAAACGGACCAAACCCCATTTTGCCTCGCACGAATGTGTGCGTGTGTGGTAGTAGGTGGTTCCGATAACGATATTCCCTCGGAACGGGCAGCTCGTTTGTCCTGCGCGTTTTCCACCGCCTGCTGTGATGGCGTACGTGGGGACAAACACACAGAGTGGACGTCCACAGGGCTGCTCTCCCGCTCCATCGTTTCCTTTGCCGGATGTGGAATGTATGGGATGCTTGGGCACCGGTGGTGCCTCACAAACCGTCTCCTCCTCTTGTCCTCTTTCTTCTCGGTCCAAAAAGGACGACAACTTCAATATCATAATATATGCTAAAAAAGGGAAAATGAGGCAGTGAAAGAAACGAGCCCAGGTTTTTGGGGTTCGCTTCACATTTCCTTATCAAACGGGCAGACTCACGCTTGCACGGGGTTTCCTTTTGTACCCCGGTTTCTTCGGTCGGTAATACGGTTTCGCCGGCGGGCTTAGCAAGCAGGTACGGGCTTTCCGCGAGTCGGTGTCTCGGGGAACAAGGAAAATTTATTACATCCTTGGAAAATTGCGAACGCACCAGCCACCATACAACGCCGGAAGTAGCCGCTGGCGAACCATATACAGCATATAGCACACGGTACACTGCTTGCCTCTTCGCCGTTTACCGGGGATATTGATTTACTTGATAATATTTCCTCGCTGGGATGATGGGATGCATACGTGTTGGCACGGTAGGCTAGACGGGCGTGGGGCTCGAGGGAAGGTTGTAATTTTGGAAGAGTGTTTTGGGCTGATTGAAAATGGAGGTAAAGGCTTTTGCGCGACCAGAGGGATGCCTTCGCTAATGCCTATCTACCTTTGAGGGGTTTCGGTTAATCGGGATGGGAAATCCGGAAGGCCCGTCGTTGCGTGGACTATTCAGCTCGTGTGGTTGTTATGAATTTGAAAAGAATTTCTATATAGCAAAGTAAGTTTTCACCACTCACACAGTGAAGATTGAATTTAAATTTGAATTTTAATCAACGTGCTGGTATTCATGGTTGGAAAAGAGGAATGGCAGAAAGGAGAGTATGGTTTAACATTTAGTGTTTTGATCATGTTTTTGAGATTTTAACAATTATTTCAAAGCGTTACTTGTAATTTCTTATGAGAAAAGTGAAATACAAAAAAAAAACTTAAATGTGCGCTTTAAAAATAGAAACACATAATTCGTATCAGCTTGATGTTTTATGGTTTAACATTGGTTTTATCTTTCATTACCATTTTCGATTATCACATTTTATTGGCGGCCACAATTATCTACCTAAAAACCGAATCAAAAATGTACTCTCGCCAGGGAATTAGTCCAGCGTGTTGTCATAACGTTCACTTTTCATCCCTAAATACAATCTCATGTCACATAACTGCCCATGGCCTGCTTAAACGCAAAACCTAAACGAAGTTGTTCCAAATGGTGGCAGGAGTTTGAAATGTAGGAGTTGGAAATCAAAACAGCCGTTGCGTCCTCTCGTTTCCCTTAGCAACGCTCATCATCGCCCTCGCTGTTAAAGCGAGGGTCGTAATTTACATATGACGATAAAATGATATTTTGAGAGCGTTTTTCTTTCTGTGTGTGTGTGTAACGCGCGAGTGGTCGAACGAAAATTTTTCCAACGTACAATCTGCGTGTCATTATGGAAACCGACGACACATTGGGCCTAAAGACACTCATACACAAGCATACACTATGGCACATTAGCATTAGTGTTACGGGGATGTGGACGGATGGTTTTGCTTCCTTATTTTCGTTGCTTCAGTACCGGTTGGTGAACAGATAAGAAGTTTCCTTGCTTCGTGGCACTTTCGCTGGTTGCCGAAAGAACGGGAGGATAAGGATTTTATTTCGAGTCTTGCTGTTGGCCAGCGTGTGTGTCGGTAGTGAGTTGAATAGAAAGAAAGAAAGAGATAAAAAGAAAGAAAATGCGAGAGAGAGAGAGAGAGAGAGTTGAGCGGTGCAGAGCTGCACGTGGAAAATGGAAAAAGTTTTAATCTCATATGAGTTTCCGTGCAGTTCGCGTGTTGTTTGCTGGGGGTTTTTCTTTTCCGTTCATCTTTTCCTCCTCCTTCGCTGCTTCACTTTCTTTCGTAAAAGGATTCATGGATGGTGAAGACACACACACACCGCGTTTTGAAGACGTTGGACATTTGGAAGGAAGGAGGAAGTGTGCTGGCAGCTAAATAAATTATTTTATTATGCCGTATTGTGTTTTTGAAGTGTTTCACCCCCATGTTTCACTCTCATCGCGTGGCACATAAGAATTGAAAGGTGAGTGTAGACAGTGTTGAACGCTGCTGTGAAATCTATTAGGCATCAATATTATGTAATGGTGTCGTAAAAATACATCATACGAAAGAGGTGGAACCATTTTCACCTTTACTTTGGTACTGTTTTGTACACATGTGTTGTATTGGTTGTGAAGGTCAACCACACAGCAATTGTGTTGAAGTGGAAAATATAGAAAAAATATATTTATGGGAATTTTGATAACGCTTTTTTTAAACGAAAAGGGTTTTTGTCTCCGAAATGAAAATCCAGAGCATGAAATGCAGTTTGACACCACTGAACGTTTGCGCCTGAATGTATGCAATAAGAAGCTAACCACAATAAAAGGTGTTTAGCGGATTGCATAACTTTGGAAATGGTTGACGAGCTAGGTTTCGAGCAGATTATTAAATTTCATGTAGTTTCGTTTTTCAGTTTCTAACTGGAATTATAACGATCGTTTTCTAGTTGGAATTGAAAATTCCTTGAAGTTATAATTGTATGAAGTCGTCACCAGAAATGTTGAAACTACGATGTAATTCGTAGAGTGAAACATGAACAAACAACGATTTGTTAAACGTCAGAAGATTCGCAACTACTACGTGAATAATTATCAATTCACTTTCTCTTGATATGTTTTTAGAAAGGAAAAACTTTCCATTACGATGATCTGTGAGCATCACTGTCCTGATGGTATGTTCTCCGTTTCGAAAAATGAAAGTGAAACTCATACTCTTTATCAAAACCACTGCACCGCATCCAAAGCCACAGAGCAACAGGAGGAAAAACCACCACCCGCTATTCGTCTATGAAGTAGTGACACAGTGGTGGAAAATAAAAATCTCACCAAGAACCAAGTTTTTTTTACAACTTCCACCGTACCGCAGCAAAGGACTCGTGAAAGTCGTAAAGCATGAGGTGGAGTGTAAGGGAAGCGGAAGGAAAAAAAGAATCGTTCCACCGGCATCATCGCGAAACATAAAACGATTACGTGCCACGTTATGCAAAGCCTTCCTGCTGTCTTTCCTTGCTGAAATCTTCACCCACCGCGTATTCTCCCCGTTTGCTTTCATTAACCACGCCAGCGGTGGGAGTGAAGATGATTTAAGAACATAAAAACTGCCCACATTAACAATTCCACACTTTTTTTTCAGCTTCTTCACTCGTGACGGTCATGAATGAAAGTCAGAAGACGTTAAAAAAAATACGCAGCGCTTGTTTAAATGGCTCGGAAAAAAAATCTAATTAATAGTCAAAACCAGCGGAGGTAGAAACGAGAATGTGTGCGTTACGGAGAGCGACAGTAACGACTGTGTTAGGATAGGGAAATAAAGAGACCTACCGAGCAACAGGAGCACTGATGGAATAAAAGAAAATATGTGAAAGAGAAAACATTGCAAGTTTATTCAACTAGCGTCTTAATCATTCAAAACAGGCAGCAATTTAAAAAACGTCGGTGAACATTAACACACTCATAGCGCATGCAGACAAACGCAACAATCAAAATTTCGCGTGCTGGCACGATCAGCGAAAATCATCTGGCTTCGCGGCGCTTACTGCGACGTCGTTTACATTAAAAAATCTTTCACCATTTACAAAGTGGTACAGGGGGCAGGGACTCGAAGGGGCGCGGGGGTGTTTGACGGGAAACAAGTCGCGCGACTTTGGTGTAGGTTATGGTTTTATTAACTCAACGCAGAGTACTTTTTGTTGTTTTTTTTCTTCGGTCGGTTTTGGAAGGTCGAAAGAATTGGGTGCACCCAGAGCGAAGAATAAAAAAAAACACACAGTTTTCTCGTCTCATCGACAACTTGGCTTGTTTTTTTTTCTTTAATGAGACGGTGGTTTTTTCTGGCTCGTATTTTTTCTTTCTTTTCAGTTTTGATTTTCCACCCAACGGCGGGGGCCGGTGTCGGTGTCTCGCGATGTTTTATTTGTTTTTCTTTCTGCCATTTAGCGCGCCCTGTCCAATGGTCGGACGTGATGTTTTCCTTAAGGATTTGCATGGCTTTTTTATCGCGTGGCGTTTCACGGTACCACTACTACCACTACGTCTGCTTTCCGGTCAAACGACTATGGTACGTTGGAGGTTTTTTGCGTAAGATTTTCTTCATTTTTTTAAGGACATTGCAGGGCAGTGATAAAAAATCTGTTAGCTGTCGGTCTGATAGGACGGAAAGAACAGCACGCTTTCCATTCATTAAACATCGATTATACGGCATCAACAGGCGGGGGGAATATAAAAAAAACTCCAATTAACCTCTTAGCACCAAGCAAGATGGATTATCGCGGTAATTGTGATAATGTAAGGCACGTTTCGAACAGATAATTAGATTACGAGATAATTATACCTGTTTTATTCTAATTCTGTTGTTCCCTTTTTGATTTATGATTTACTTGTTACTTGTAAACGGTTTGATTAATTTTTAACTTTAAATAAAATTAATTAAAATAAAATTCTGGTGTGCAATGCCCCAAATTAAGTGTTAGCTTACGGTCTCCCAACATTGTTGTAAGTAAAATGTGCGTACTTAATTGAAGAAACAAAGATTAAATGTAGATAATTAAACAAAAGATCCAACCTTTAAAAGTTACCCACTTTTAGTAGAAAAAGTAGAGAATTCGGTAAACTTTTGTGCGATTTCGAATTCTAATCTCTACGTGTTGTTTACCAAATCGCCACGACAACAGTGCGCATACACACGAAATGTTAAATGAGGGTGCGTATGTGTTCATGTGTGAGCGCTAGTATACGAGAAAACAAGAGCAGGAGTGAGTGTGTACGAGAGAGTGTGAGTGATGAGATGAGTTTTCTCGCCGTGTGTGGTGTGCGCACATGAAGCCTTCTCGAGTTTTCTCGACCCCCCGCCGCACGCTGCTGCTGCCTGTCTCCGGGGGGATGGTTTTCATGGAATGGTGGGGGGGAGGGAGAGAGGAGGGAAGGGTGTATGTTTCTTCCTTTGCCGTCATGCTTTACCCTCTCTCCTCTCATGTGTGAGGCGGCCACACATTTCGATAGTGAGTTTATGGGCTGTCGCTTTCTCACTCGCTCCTGTGCGACTCAGAACGATGTCCGTTTTTCGATTTTTGGCGACTCTTCTGTTGCTGCTGCTGCTGCTGCTGCTGGTGGTGGTGGTGGTGTTCAAGAGGATATGGCCCATGTACAAACGGGGCGCGCGCGTCACGGGAGTCCTTTTAACCGTTTTCGAACGTGCTTCGCCGTTCACTCTCGCCATGTGCTCTCTCTCTTTCACGCGCACGGGGAGTGTTTCTCTACCACTCGAAACGCACAAGGATACGGGGACAGGGCAGTCGCCGTAATTGAAATCCTGTTTGCATTTCCCGCTCCAGCACCTGACACCTCCCACCCGATCAATTCACATACGCTTGCAGGGCGCCTTCCACCTACAAGCATGGCGGATGATGAAGGATTCGTTTCATTTCGTGGGAGGGTGGAGTGGCCGACCGCCATCGAGTGCTTTCCACGATGGAAAATTGTTTGTTTTTCCATCTCCACCTGCGTCCGCCTGCTTAGGGACGATCGTCCATGCAAGGGTTTTTCCTCTCCTTCACCTGAGGTATTACGATGTCCTGCTGTATGTGTGAGTGTGTCTGTGTGTATGTGTCCTTGCCATTCGCGAGGTAAGCCAATCAGCGTACGGCGGTCAGATCGGTACCATGAGGGCGACGTATGTGAATGCCGTGTAGAGGCAGCACCACCACCACTTTCCCCTCTCCACGTTCCTCCTGGGAGAGGTGGGCTGGCGGTGTGATGGGGTTGTGTTCGCATTGCGCATGCAAAATGTCCTCCCGTGTGTAGATTTGGTGGTTCGGTTTGCGCTTGTGTTCGAGTTTGGATGGCCACTGCTGGCGCGCGTGGACGCGATGATGTCGATACGATAAAATGGTGGCTCTAAAGGCTCGCCGCCTGTCTTTCCACCAGACTCTCCCGGCAAGGGTGAACGCGCTGCATATAACGCGACTCTACATGAGGCTTTGTGTACGGTTGAGGAGTAGTTATTATGTGGAATAAATGGGAAAAGGATTGAATTTTTAGCGCAAAACATAAAACACGGTTCACGTCAGGGTGCGCTTTTGAACAATAAAATAGCTGGACGAAGGTTGCATGCGATGAGGGATAGAGAAAGCGAGAGAGAGAGAGAAAGAGAGAGAGAGAGTATAAAATGTTTGGTTTTATGGACGTTTAAACATAGAAGATACGAGCTAATTACTTGTGTGTTTTTCTCTCACTCGACTGGAAATGATTTATTTTAAATTAAACCTACTACATGAAATATTAAAAGATTTTACATGCGAGGCATCAGTTTAAAAAGGCGTTGTTGCAGTACCCATATTAGATTTTTTTTTTAATATGCATTGTTCTATTTTCTATTCATTTATTACATTTCATTCTATGGAATTAATCATTTAGCTTCTAATAATAATTCCTATTATATTTTCGGAAACCAGCTTGGTGGTGGCAGCTTTGTGATGTAAAAATATACCCAAATTTTAAAGCTGCTAAAGATTGTTTAAATTAAGCGTATTGGAACGCTTCCTAATCCTCGCTAGACTCAATTGCACTTGTTTTACAGCTGCAAGGCTTGAACATAATTTAAAGTATCGAATTATGTACTTTATTTCCCTTCAGACGACTCGATCTTCGGTGGACTCATTTCAAATAACTATACCTATGATAAAGTAATCGCACATCAATCATAATTTATAGACTTGCCTACCAAATAGAAAACATGTGCGTCGGGTCGTGCCTTAAAGAGTGTGAGAAATCGAACCGTTAGGTGTTTTTAATGTCCTGTTTTTAATTACACAAAATTCCATTCCATCTCCAGACAGCTCAGAAGGCAAGCAAACGGTCGCGATCTGCCATCATCATCATCACTCATTGGCAGTTTCATCTAGGCCCTTTTCCGATGGCGTTTTCTTTCTTTGCACGGGTTCGGTTCCGGGCTGTCCAAACAATCAACAACATTTTCCCGGTATGCGCTTTTCGTTTTTATTTTAATATTATTTACTGCCAACACATGGGCACCACGCCGTCGTTTGGGTCGCTTTTCCCGTTGGACCGTGTTTCGAAAGAAAAACCCCCATCGCGAACCATGACCGGCGTCCATCCTTAGATGGTGGAAAATGGTCGTTCTTTGTTCCGGGATGGAGGGAAAACGCTCGCACGTCCACTAGATTAACGCAATAAATTAGTGTCCCAGCCGTCGCACGCGTTCCGACAGTCCATGTACTGACACATGTGCCCGCGTCGTCACGATACACACGAGAACGTTCTTCGCAGGTTCTAATGACGGGGCACAAAATAAAAAAGCGTCTGTGCTCATCATTTCAATAAAGCCACATCCGCGACGTTCCCTTCTGACGTCCAGAAATAGCACCAACGAACACGACGACTGTCCGGGTCCGGTTTTTCCTCGCGGCAAGTGTATCCGTTTCGTAGTGCGGGCACATGGGCAAAAAAAAAAGGAAAAAATACTCCTTTTAACGCCCGACCGGTTCGGTGAGTAAACGAGAAAAACGACACAAATTGCTAAAATTGCACAAAACACGAGCAAACGAGTCTTCTCGAGGGCATCTCGTTGGGGTGCATTTTTATGACCAGCCTTACCGCGGATGGACCAACCACAGCCACAAGCGGGCTATTTTCAGCCAGTTAGTCTCCCGGTGCGTCGTCCGGTGCATCGCCGGGCGAAATGCACAACCGACTGGCTGTTCCGAGCATAAACAAATTCTCTGAAGAACTGAAGAACTCTGCAAGCAGGAACCTCGGTACGGGCGGCCCCTTCTAAAAATATGCCTGCATCGGGTGCATCTTCTCGTGGGGTGCAGTTGTGCGCGCGGAGAAGTTTAAAAATATATGTATACAAGCAAAACCCGAAAACATAAACACATCGTCGCCGTTGAACTTGACTTTCGTCGTTTTTGGTGTAAACGATGCGTTTGTCGGTCGAATTG
>JXWZ01003921.1:0-18142 GCA_000956215.1 Anopheles farauti No. 4
TCATGATGTGAAACGGCAGATAATGGACTTATTAATTCTCCAGTTTTCTGCATCTTAGCACCCACAGTACGGAACGTAGCAGATGCTGGTTCTAGAAACCTCCCGTCGATGCTCAATATATTGGCCTATTTTTTATATTTGCAATCCCACTGCTGTTGCAAAAACCTCCCTCCCGTTCGCTTAAATATCTCACGGCGATCAGGCTAGGTCCGGTGCGTTTGATGATGGATGATGATGCTGCTGCTGCTGCTGGTGCTGTTGATCGTATGCCGTCGCACCGTTCGTCGCCGCTGACCTTGTACGTTCCGCCGCCAAGCCGTGTCCCCATGCGCACCTCGTCGTCAAACACCCCGGCCCGGTGCGCAGGAAGCACTGTTTACCAGTCGCACGACGATTGCGCATGTAATTGCGCACAGTTCAGTAGGAGGGGAAGGGTGGCAATATGCAAATAAGTAAAAAGTACAACAAGCAGCGAAAACGGGTTGACCGCTTCGAGCGCTGGTTCCGCACGATTTTAACGCTACGACCGTGCCGGGGTTTGGGGAAGAGATGGGTTTGCAGGAAGGTGGACTACTCTTTGCCGGAGATTATCATCATCGGCTGTCATCGTGATCGATCACATTCCTGTCGGTTTACAATCACCGATGTCGTCCCAAAAGCCTCGGCACCAGTGAACAGACGGTGTGAATTAGTCGAATTTTACAAACCGACTTATATCGTCACTGTATAAGTAAGCCAACATCGCGGAGAAGGTCTGCTACAAATCAGCGCTCGAGCGGCGGAAGCTTTCAACGGAGCGGCGGAAGGGTTTTATTGGCCTTGCGGGGTCCGGTCCGGTGGCTTGCACGACGAGGACGAGGCTGTTGAGTGGAGAAAGGCTTCATGTACCTTGTGCCTTTATCACGGCTCGCGGATCTTGTTTCGTCAGACGCGAGTGCACTTTTCACATCCGACCGACCGCCAAACGGAACCCAACTCCATCAAGATTGCAATTTCGACGCGATGACGTTCCGTCGATGGACAAGATGAAATCGATTTGTTACAGTATTTCCGCACCTATCGGAAGCAAGGGCGATGTGTTTGGGTTTGGGGTCATGCTGGGAGGGAAAAACACAATACTGTTGGTTTGATTGGTTTACTATATCGTTGAAAAATGTAATGAGCCCTACCAATAATATTTTTGAACAAATTAATGAAGTGTTGATAAAATGCTGGTCAGCGAAATATATATTATAATTTCCTTTTTAATAAAAAAAATCAAATCTATGCATTTTATGCGATCATACTTATATTTTCAAAAGTTTGCTACAATAGTCTTATAGTTGGACGCACTTACAAATTTTATTATTAAAATATTGATAGCGTGTTGGTGTAGTGCAGATAGTCTACCTTTAGGCGCTGATTTGCATAGATCGAGACGAAAGTATGCAATTTGTAGAACAATTGTTTAATGAACTCAATATTATGCAATTATATGTTCTTCATTGTTTTAAAAATGTTTTATAAAATGAGAACAATTATTTGACCACCTTTTTTATATGACCACATCTTAACTACCGGTGGCTGCCCTCGTAAGCGAAACGGGACGAGGGATGGTTTGAGATAAACCCTCTTCTGAGCTTTCTGCTGCGGTTTGTGCTGTGCAATCACAGCGATAAGATGGCTCTTTATTGCTGGTTACAAAGGGTGCGGTGGCTTACATATCCTTTCAGCGATTGATAAAACCGTAAGCAGAGCAGATCTTTAAGATTATTGTTCGCTCACCGCACCGGTTAATGCTCTCCATTGAACGCGATGCATTAGGAGGATAAAGGGTAGGATAATCGGTGGATCCTCTACCGGTGGCTCCACCTATTATGGTTGACGCTTCATGGGAAGAGTAAAATGGTCGATGCGCTTCGTGCAAGGAAAAGCGACATTTCCCTCATTTTGTGTTGCAACAACATGCAACAGGGCTACTGGGTTCTTTATTCCGGGGGCGTTTACCGGTCGGTGTAGGTGGTTAGTGTTTGCGTTTGAATGGTGCAAAACTCCGGAACTTGTCGTGGGCGCTGGGTACACCGGTGGCCGTGCTTCTCCGGTGCATCCAATAAGGAAAACAAAAATATCTGTGCTTCTGTGCTGATAAAGGTTGTACTCGGTGATTTCCCAGATGCAAACGCGTTCAGAAGTACGTACTCGTTGTGACAGGATTGCTGTTCGACACAATAAACACAGCAGCGCTACCGGTAGCATAATGTTTTTCTTGCAACGAGCTGCTCCTCTCTCCCGGAACCTTCCCACCGCGGATTTCATGTTCATGTTTTACGTAATGTTTTCGTTTCATCCTTCCGGGAAGGGAACATTAAAAAAAGAACAATGCTTAAAATCTTTCGCGGAAAATTGATATTAAAAATTAATTTGTTACAGTGCGCGACGAGTCACCGACGGTCGGTATCGTGGCGAACTCGTAATAAATGAAGGTAATTAAGGTCCAGGCTTCCACGGGCAGCGAGCTCTCTCGTTGGGTGGCATTATGACCCGAAGCGATGGCATTAAAAATGTATCATATTTTCCACCGACCTTCAGGCACTGGACTAACATAAACTTCAGGTCATCATCGAATGGAAAAGATGGCGGAAGATTCATTTTTACACATTTTCACGCAAAACGGGAGCGAGGAAAGCTATCGAAAGCGAGGATAATCAATCCAATTTTGATCTTTATACCTTCCGGTACGTGCGGACAAGGTGAGCAGGATTCGTGGGCGATGATGATGCTGCCTGCAGGCGGGAAAGCAGGCAAGCGTGCGTTTCGCCGAAAGCACCTCATTTATGCAATCTTCCACACGGTCTAACGGATTATAAAAGCGGTGATGTGTGAAAGGCTTATCGTGTTTTCCGGGTCACCAACTATTTGTGGGGGTAGTTTAAGCTTGTGCATGAGGGAAGTAATTGACTTCTAAACGATGTATGAACATAATTTGAAGTTCACGGAGTGAATGAAGCTTAATCAAATTTAGTTTATCTCCAAGTATAAGTAACAAAAATAGGATCTTGTCCCAAGCATTTAGGTATACGCATATAAACCCTCAGCAGTGAGTGTGTTTATTCAGAATTCAATAGGCTTAACGATGTAATCGTAATTAAATATTAATAATCACAGAAAATCCTATTCCCAAGTCAAATACGATGATTGCATTGCTGTTCTCGGCGTGAGATTGTTCTCCTAGACGAAAGTAATCAGCGCGGCTACTGCTGAAAACGATCGCCTCGTAACTCTCCCTAACGTAATAGGAAGAGCATATAGTATGTTTCGATCCCGTCTCGTCGATTATCTCGCCTGCCTTTTCATGCTATCTTATCTGCTGGCTCTCGTCGCCTTTGTGCGCTTGAAATCGATGCCAAATTAATACTTGAAGCAACTAGAACGCTCGACGAACGAGCGGTCGGATTGGATATAAAATCAAACAACAATCCCACACACACACATGTTGCTTGGTCGTGTATCACTAACCCATTGTTTTTTTTCTTACTTCTCCGCGCTGGGATTTGCTCCAACGTACCGACTCCAGCCTAGCTTCGTCGCCTAAAACAAGCACCGTGTTTGCACCGGCGAATAAGTTTTCGGTAAATGTTTGCTGAGCGGTGGAGAAGACGCACACGTCCTCTATCTAATCACGATCTATTCCCCTGGGGTGGGGGTGGGGAACGGAAGCGTGTAGGAAATCGATACTTTATTCCAACCGCTGCAAAACGGTATGGTGAAAGTATCGATTATTAGATAAACTGATAGGAAGCAGCGGGTGATTTGGATCTTTAAAGAGGCAACTGCAAACTGTAATGGCAAACGGAACCTCACCCTCTCTAGGTGTACACGGGGTGCTTGTGTGGGAAAAGCGATCTTTCCATTTCACAACAGCCAAGTCAAAGTTATAAGTCTCCCGGTGGGAACGTAGCGCCATTACTTGCGGAACGCGTGCTAGTATTTGGTTTTAGCTTTGAAATTGAAGTCCAAGGACGAAGGAAGTAACTACCGCCGTTATTAGTGTGTGCGTGTGTGTGTGTGTGTGTGTGTGATTGCTCGGTGTTGGGTCGATTCGGTTGTTGGTCCCCGAAGTGATTAAATTGAAACCCCTCCCGACCTGACCTCCATCGTCCAGTCCTTCCGCTCCGGTGTTGTGAAATCCAATGGGCAATCGGTTCGGTGCGCTGTTCGGTTTCGAGAAGCCGACTGCCGGAAGTGGCGTGGTCGCCGATACGGGCGGGTCATCGTCGTCCAAGAAGTACAATTTAATCGAATCAACGAACAGCTCGCACCACCTTCTTTCCCACGACCGTTCGCCGGTCATCGACGGTGCGTCATCGCCCGGGACGTCCCGACTGAACCGCGTTCGTTCGTTTTTCTTGCCACCGTCCAGAGCGTCCGTTCGGCGGACGGGAACGACGGCGAGTGGAACGGAACCGTCCGCAGCGTCCGGCAGCGTCCGAAGAAGGTTCCGTTTCTACACCGTCCGTCGACGGGCTGGCGGGACGTCGTCACAGACATCAAACGCAAAGGATACAACTGACGCGAGCAAAAGTGACGCTGCGGTGGAAGCGGACGTGGACGAATCGTTACTCCCTGCGGGTGCGACGTGCGGTCAAAGGACCAACCGGTGGATTCATCAACTACCGCGCGAACATGAACCTGGGCAACTGGTAGCGGTTGAGGTGGCCGGGTCGGGTGACGTCGCAGTTGGACCGTCGGATACGAGCCAGGTATACATTGGCGTGTTTTTTTCCCCCGTCTGAAAAACCTCTTCCTGAAAGCGACGCGTTCGATTGGTTTTTCGTTACCGTTGTCGTTGCTGGTATGACATGTTTGAATGGGCGACGAGTTGCTAACGTTGCCAACTGGCATCAGCCCGCTCGATGCTGTGTTTGTTTCGAAAACTTGCTCGCTGCCAAAACGCCTTCGGAGAGCTCGCTGTTGCTTGCGTTCATTTTTTTTTATTATCTTGCCACCTTCTCTGAAGCAATTAATTATGAAACGCACCCTTCCGCATCCACCCGGCCCCGTTTTGGGCAAGAGTTCAGGGTCTTTGTGTGCTGGATCTGAAAATGAAGGGGGCGCTCGGTGGAAGAAAAGTTCGCAGTGACTTCTTCTCTGCGAATGTTTGGAGCACGGGAATGAAGCCGAAAAAAAAGAAACTCTTCCTTTGAAAAGGAAGCTTGAATGAGAAAGTTTTCTCTTGGTTTGGAAGCATCTTGATCTGCTTATCGCGATTTAGACGTCCACAATATGGTTCGCTGATTGCGAGCTACCTTCCCAACAAGTTTCTAACAATGTCCTATCAATCTTAACAAGCTAACGAGTCACACACGCTTGGCTAAGAATCCAGTTTGGTAGATTCCGGTGAAGTGATTTTGCACACATGGCTGTAATCATACATTAACCGTGCGCTGTTTTTTAATGACACTTGATTTCGGTATGATTTCAGTGCCGTGCGCGCAACGCCGTTTTTCCCGAGCATTTATTTATATTGCGTCGTCGCTACAGGAAACTCCCTTTCAATCCCACACGGAAGGTGTAGTGGAAACCTGTTGCATATCATATTACGCAGCTCGTTCCGGGCTCACACCGTGCTCCGTCGGTCGTCCTTGTGTCGGTGGAAAGCTCGAACCTCGGATGAAGTGGGCGCAAACTTTCCGTGGCGCTGCTTCGTGTCGTGAACATATAAGCTTTCCACTGGGAAGCTTTGTCCGCGCAAGCGAGACAGTGTTGAATGTGGGGAAAAGCTTAAGGTTCTCCTATGGCGACAGTGAAATCGGGGATGAATGTTTTTGAATGTGTTAGTGACGAAATGATGAGCAAAGGAAATGAACTTGTTGTGAGAAGAGTAGGATCTCACTGTATTAGTCGTCAATAGAGTTGGCAATGTAAATTGGTATCTCAAGAAGTTCTCTTTATGTAGAATTTTTACAAGATTTTTGAAGTAGTTTAAAAATATTAGACAGTGTTGGGGAATACATAGTCGACGGGTCAACATATTTTGCGATCTGAAGCGTTTATTTTAAAATGTGTGGCATACATGTACCAATATTTTTACCAAAAAAAACTACCAAATATATATTTGATAATTTAAAAAATAACTCAGCTTAAATAATCTGTTTAAACGCACGAAACAATGATAGTAAACCAATATTAGTGTTAATGTGTGTACGAATTGTATACTTTTAGGCAAGAAAAAGGTAATCCAATTAGCCTGCAACTATGTAATTCAAATTGCATACATTCGGTCTGATTCAGCAGATTTGCTTACTATTTATAAAAATTTAATGATTATTTATCCTTTAATATAATTTTCATTATGTTAATAATTATATTACTAAAATATTTAATAAATTAATTTATATACTATGGTTATGGTTTGAAAATTGCCTAGAGCACTGCCTCAGCGTGTTTCATGACGTCAACGATTTTTGCGCACCTACTGTACAGCTGTGTTAGTGTGGCCGATGGTTGTTCAACGCCGGTTGCGAAGCCCCTTCAATGTCCTGTGGACGAGAGCAGCCTAGCTGCCTGCCGAATCCCTACTCTGGCAACGTTCTGAAGGTCACCAACGCATGAACTGTAAAGGCCATTGTACGCAGACACACGCAACCGCCGTACTGTTCCGACATCCTCCTTCGCACAAACGCACGTGTTGGTGAGCTTTTGTGGGGCCGATTGTTTGCGGTGTGTTGGTGAGACAATGTTTTGAAGGGCACGGGCGGCTTCCACACCGCGTAGTGTACGGCGGGCTTCACGTCCCGAGGCAGGCACCAATACATTCGCATCTGCCACCGGTGCGGTGACCATCGTTTCGGGCGAAGGGATGTTGAGAACGCACGGGAAACCCGAAGATTGGCCGTGGGAAAGCTGTGAGAACGCCGAGCGCGCGCGTTCGTGTTGTAAATGTTTTTCTTCAATTTCATCAAGCGAAAGCGTTGAGTTGTTGGGACGATTATGGTTTGCTGATGCTTTCTCCTTTTCCCCCTCCGCGGCGACTGTTGCGGGACCAAAGCCACCCGATCAAGTCGCTTCATTGTGCTTGCTCTCGCTCGCGTAGTTCAATTGGTTCGCATTGTTGGGATTCTTACTCACCCGCGCACCATTCGTCGCACTCACTCGCACTCACTTTCTCACTGTTGTTTTTTTTTTTTTGGTTTCGCACGAACTCACACCGTTCGCTGGGAAAATGTTTTTCCACGAATCTTCCGCGGTTGACGTCCGTTGAAGTGTGTAGCGCATCCTGTCGGGAGTTGACGGCAGTTCTCTAGTGACGCTGCCAGTGAACGGTTTGGAAACGGTCTCGCCCAGTGGCGGATTTTCGCGACCGTGAGCAGGAAAATCGGTGTCAGTTCGGAGACACACCGGAGTGTGTTGTTTAGTGATCGAAAGTTGTTCCGTCCCTACGCGTTTGCTACCGTGCGTATACAAAAGGGTGTACCGTGATGTGTCTTGGTGTGTGTGTGTGTATCAATCGGAGCTACCGGATGGGTTTTCTGGGATGAAAGCGGAACCTTCGCCATCGTTTTGTACCACCTTTTGTTATCTAATCGGGGACGCGTATGTGATAATGGCGCGGAACCTGTGTAACGAGCAGGATGTACGGACATTAAGCCTGAACAAACATTTATAATGGTACACTGGGGGTACATATTCTGTGCCCGTCAACATATGAAAACATTATTTTGGGCACAGCAGGAAGCGTGAAAATGGTTTGGAGCGTTCGTATTTTGTATTTTGAATCTAAAAAATACCACATGCATTAGTAAAGCGTTTAAAAGTGTTTGTTTTGAAAATTGCACACATTTGGGCGGATATATTACATTTGCGCCAAAAGGTATGCAATGTGAACTGCACTGATGCTTCATAATTGTTCTATAAGCTATTTATTTGCCAGTGGAATGAAACGTTTGCCCTCGGATCGTATTATGTGGGAATTTTTTGAAGATTTTTAATATCTTTTACATATGAATACTTAGAGTAACGCTCCTTAATTCTTCCTGCAATATCAAGTATCAATAACAAAGCTTACCTCCAGTGGGGGACCCTTCGGCTTCTAGCATTCATTAGCAGGCAATACGCTTTTCAAACCGCTGACCAACATTGCATCCTCGAGCAGACATTTATGACGCTCCTGTGCTTGACGTCTTTCGATAGGTCCTCCACATCAGCGCCAGCTGTTCTGTTCCGAAGGGAGTGTTATTGATTACATTGTGCTCTCTCCCTCACTGGAACACAACGAACTGGTTCTGATTTCTTTGTACACCCCTCAAGAAAGCCACAAGTAGAGTAGGTCGGTAGGAGCCGATTTCCATTTCGAATCGAAATCAGGACGAGTGGTGTAACGAGCCAGTGCTTGACCTAGGGCGGGCACGCATTGTTGTGACGCATTTACGGCATGTTTTGTTCATTCTTTTTGCTCCCCGTCATACCGTGCCACGCGATGGGCCACCCTGTTGCCCCGCGCGTATCGGCATCAGTGGCGCGGTTGCGGTCTAGCAGTCCTGCCCGCATTCCCCCGGCTCCCGGTTGGTTTCTACCAGTTTTGGGCTGGATTTCGTCATGACACCCGGCTAAATTATCTCGACGTTATGGTGCTTTATGGTAATTAATCATTCGTTTTATGAACCACTGCCGCCGCGGGTGGGCCCCTCCTGCTACGGCGCTTTGGGTGTGGGTGTTTTTAAATACTTTTTTCCGAAATTGGAGTGCTGCTGTGGCCCGAGCTATGGTGACTTTTTCCACCATTACTTAGTGTGTCACCTTTGCCGTGTGCGTCGTACGGCGCTAGGAAGCCTGATGACGCCAAAAGGAGAGGACAAAAGTATAACCTTAGGTGCGGCATTCTTCTCCGGTGACACAATTAATTTATGGGAGTCTCATTTGACGCACGTTGAACTAAAATCGAGGTGGAATGGCTTGAGGATTTGATTAGTGGCTGTGAGGTTTTGTTTTGTAGCGTTTATTTCGTTGGAAGTGTGTTCATTTCGAGTGTCATGTAAGGAAACAATTATATTTTGTACAAAAAAAATTAATTTACATTCGGGTACATTTGAATAGTTAACGGGAAATTTTTCTTCGAAAGGCATCTTGGAAACTGTTCGGCTTTCATTTTGCATACATTTAGGCGTACATATTCCTATAGCGTAGCGTTCTATTATAAGTTTTACCATCTCCAGCACAAGCGAACATGTGCTTTAATGTTATCGAATAAAAAACTTTCTAATGCTTCGCTATACACGGAAGAACCTGCGGTGGGCAACATCCCTTAACGTCTTAATGGGTTGTGCTGAATTTGCTTCATTACTTTAATTATCGATCATCTCATTATGGTGTCCCATTTTCGTGCCGAGAGATTTTCGCGTGGCAAGTACATGTTGGACAGTTTTCGTTAGAACGTTACAGAACGGTGGTCCTATTACTTCTGATTTTTACGTTTGATTGTAGCGGCTCATATAATAAACAACATTCTGTTGGTTCCACACAAACACAAGTATTTCTTCATATTGTAGTCTTGGTAGAATCATTAAACATAAAAGTAGCTACATTGAAATAATTTGTTCTCGTAATACTAGGGGAGTACTAAGTAATTAAAATATATAACATCAACAATTGAGCCATATTTCATATCCATCTAAATGCTGGTACTTCACAATAGTGAAAGATCGATAAATGAGAGGGTTATTTCATCTACCTCAGACAACCTGGTCAGTTGTTTAATGTTTAATGTTACACAGCAAAAAAAAAACAATTTCACTGTGTGATTCCTGGAATGCATCTCCTCGTTTCGAACGAAGAAAACGAGTAGGTGAGATCCGACAAATCGTACTGTACGGCTCTGGTCCGGAGGTCATTTTCCCTGAAAAGCTCACGTTGCAAGTCAGTGGTGCAAACTTTCCGTCCGAAGGTTTTTTTTTGTGTTCGGTTAGTTGTATCGCTGTCACTGCTGTTTCCTGCCGTGGGTTGGGAGCTTCGGGTGTCCGGGAACATTGGGGTAACACTCGTGATTTATTGACTCACCCGATCTGCTCAACTCTTCACTGGCTGCGTCTTTTCGCACCTTGTTTTACTCTTTGTGCTCGGGCTTTGTGCTGTTGTTTGCATTTCGTTTAATTGAATTTGCTTGCGACAGGCCTGGAGATGATGGCGTTTCTGCTACACCTGTCTTGGGTAATGCTCTCTGTCTTCGGTGTTTTCTGACCTTTTTTTCTTCTCTCTGTCCCATGTCGCATCCGAGGAGCTTTTGTGAACGCGCACAAACTGTGGGAAGCGAACGAAATCTGCACCAACGTTCTGCTTTGTTGCTGCGGATGAACGCACAGAAATTGGATGCTTTTGATGCCCGCATATTGCGCAAACATGAGTTTCCGATACTTAGTGACTGGTGCTGCTAAAAATAAGATATAATTTTCCAGCACGATGAGCATTCATACTTTCTTTCGGAAGCTAGAAACCGATACGGAAGACATTGATATGTTTTGTTCGGAAATGAATCAATGGATATTCCAACAAAAATATTTTGGGAAATTAAATTACCTTCGTGTGATTAATAATTCGAAATGGTGCTGTCATTTTTGTCGAGTACAATATTTGGCTGCTTATGTTCAATATTCATCTAGTATAGGAAATAATACCTATTGCTAGAAAATCCTTTGCGTATCGCGCCAGATGCGATTTTTCCTTCAACGACCCGTGTTCTTTTACCGTTTTCCGAACCATTTTCAATTATCATCACATTAAACGAAAGCACTTGATTTACCAACGACTACACATGGCGGTCGATGTCACCAGAAACTGTCAGGCTCGCACAGGGCTAACGTATTCCCACACGTGTCTCCGCTCGTTCCTTTCGAGCGCGGCGTGGCGTGGGAAAATGTCGCCACCGCATTCACCTGTTCGCTTTCATGATTGCTTCTGCCACTGCGGGTGGAATGGATGAAATGAACGAACAGAACGGAATCATTAGCACGGGAGACTTAATATATCGGAAGAAAAACACACAATCGAATGAGAAAATAAAGTATAAAAATTGACTTTTTCACTAATGGAGACGCATGGTGCTTCGTAGGAACAAAGGAAAGATCATTGTGTGGCTGGCCCAAACAAAAAAAAAACATGCACAAGAAGCAAACGTTGTGGATGTAATTCGACGTTTCTGATGTGTCAGAACCAATGCACACAATATATACTGCATACTGTGTGAATGACAGTTATATTTTATTCCGCTCGATCGGATCTATTCGTTTGTAGCCTTCAATGGCATCAGGAGGAAAGAGACATCATGATCGTTTCGAAAGCGACCGCTGTTGGAGGTTCTCACACGTTTAGTACTCCTTTTCAACAACTTGTCAATGCGTTACAGTGGGAACGTATCTTCCTTCTCGGAAACGGCAGGTTCGGTATTGATATTGTTGGTTTTCGTTTTAATTTCCGGTTCCCTCGAGGGAGAAAACGTACCTGCGGGGGAAAGGGCGACCGAGGGGCTGGCACCGTGAGGCTACTAAATAATTCAGCAACCATTTCCGCCCGGTTCCAATTTGCTGTTTTGTTTCTGTTTGCAAAGCAGATTTTGCACCAGCGGTTTCTCGCTGGGTGGAAGGTGGTGCGGAATATTTAATCCAAAGCAGGTCTTTATTGGGGCACGTTATTTGAAGCGTAATGCGTTACTTGGAACGGGCATACGGAAGGCGTTTCACGAATCGAATTGTTTGATCCGTATGAAATGGTGTTTAAATGCGACAACACTTGCTTTCGTGGTTTCATGCAGGATAGATTCTTAATGTAATGTTATTTTATATTTGCGAGTAAAATATATTTAATCCTAAATACTACCCTTAATTATTAATGATAAACGATTGATGTGTAAATCGAATACTATTTTTCTATTTTTGAATGTGCATTGCACACATTCGACACGAATTTCGCTTCTTTCGCTCCGAAAGTATGTTAGTTTAATCCTTGAGAAAGTTTACCAGTAACGTAGTCAACGGCAATGAATAAGCTTTCCATTGCGTAATCCGCTCAAACGTAGGCGATACAGATTACAGACAGTGAGCAATAAAAATGGAACAATAAAATAACGATAAATTTTTAAAAACCAGCGTCAGACCGTCCCAAGTGTATCGACTGGGGAGCCAAGGCTGCCCATTTGGTTTGCAAAAAAAGGTAGGGTCACCATTTCTATGCTAATTTAACGGCCCGGTATGGTTTCGATTACGCGATTCTGTTTTTTCGTCCAGATCGGGCATCGGCTAACCCGTTGATCGTTTCCGTTTTCGATTGCTGCTTTCTCTGGGTTCCGATTTTGCACTGGTTTTAGCAGTTCCATACGAAATCTATCGATGCAACGCGTGGGGGAAAGAAAACCACAGTGGCTCCAAAGTATTTACATTACATATCGAGGCGCGTGTGTCCTTTGGTCCTTTGTTTTTATCACAGTTGCTTGCTCGCTGGCTGTGGTTGTTTCTTGTTTTTGGTTGAAGTGAGCGAAAGAGAGCGAAAGAGGGAAAGCGATAGCGAGACTGTGAGAGAAACCCCAGCGGCTAGTGGAAAGTGGAACGCCATGGCGCCACAACCGCGGCCATTATTGTCGTTTACACATCCCCTTTTGCGTCGTGCGTTGTGATCGTCGATGGCATCCCCTAGAGGGTGGATGGGTGGGATGATGTTTCCGAACGATTCGTTTGCGAAAACGCGAAACTGGATACAACTGGCGTGTTTGTACGAAATAAGATGATTTTAAATCGAATATATCACAACCACCGGCGATTGCGGAGAGGATCTTTTATCGAGTCATCCGGCAAAGTAGGTCAACGCCATGAACTTGAGGAACGCGAAATGAGGTTAACTTGTATCGGAAACCGTTTTCATTCGGTTTAGATTATGTTGCTGTTGGCTGTCTGCCATCTATTGTGCCCTTGGGTGGATGGAGCGATTTGAATTTAGATTCTATCCTGGTGGACATATTTATTATTGTAAAGCAGTGTTACATACATTGCACATTTACTGGCGCAAATTTGATGTATGCCCCTAAAAGTATAAGTATATGATGTATGCCCCTAAAAGTAACCATACACCTAGAAAGTTTTCAGTTTGTAATTTTGTTAAGGCATTATTGATACACTTTTCATTGTTTAATGACTATAATGCTGAACAGTGAAAGTTGGTAGAGTAAAACATGAAATGTTTCGCTGTGAAGTTATGCTTTTCATTACTCGGTATTCATGTTATTCATTTCCGTTCATCCAGATCGCTTAGTAAGGCTCGGAAGCCAAAAACTTCAGGAAGAATTGTAATTTTACCCCGCGGCTTTTTCGCCATGCGCCTGTTTTGCATCGCGAATGTGGGGGAAATGTAATTTCTAGCGTCTTATAACTTTGTCATGATTTGGAAGAAATTAAAATGCAGCGTGTTCTGGCTAAGTTACGTTGATTTTCACCATTCCTGGACACTTTCCACAGTTTCCTGCCCAATTTACAGCTTTCATTAACGAATTAGAGACTCTCTTGGGTGTTTAAAGTTTCTGATTGATGATTTACATTGGTGAATTGTATCGATAGAAGTAATTCGAAAGAGATAGAAATGGATGAGCATTTCCCTATCACATGAGACAGTGTAAGCCCACCGGGAATGAACGCCATAATAGGTTTTTGCTCACATTCCTTCGCAAAATGTAGCAGCATTCAATAACAATTAAAATTTTCACCTCCATCCGTGGATGGCTTCGAGATGGATTGAATGATACATTATCACTTTTTTTGCGGCATCCGGTACATCCGGGTGGACTCTCGAGCCACTAAAACAACATTATATACCCTTCGGTGTGTGTGCCTCTCGGCGGGGGAAACTGTTTGTAAAAGCTTCCGATAAAGTGAGTTCTTTTTTACTCGTGGAGTGCATCGAGTGCGAGGAAACCTGCTCAAGATCTGCTGCCGAAGGGAAGCTAATATCCTTCTTCTTTTTCGCTCGATATGCGACTCCTTCTGTATCGGCAAAAGTGCATAATCGTGTCAGTGTGTTTTATCCGTCTGGCTTCGGTGGGTTGGTTCGCTTTTCGCTGTACCAGCTACGTACATATTCGCGTGTGTTGCTCACTTAAAACGCGCCGTATGGCTGTCAGATGGTGGCAATGTGTTGCAACGCTGCATATTGCTACGGACAGGAGAAAAATGCATCGTTCTATTCACTCCACGCAGGGAAAGAGAAACACTGTTTTTTTTTTGTTTTTTTTTTTACTAAAATGGGTTGCAATTTATGGGGTGGTACGTGTGTGTGTTTATGCAACACACACATTGTGTGAATGAAGTGCTACATTTTCTCCTACCATCTCTTCTCCTCTTGGGACGGTCCTTGAGGCATCACGGTTTGTTTGCGCTTCGGTGCAGAAGGAAGGCTCATTTTAATCGGATCAAAACGAGAAAATCGATTTCTGCTTATTTTTGCTGCTGCCGCCTCCTGGCTATGCAGGTCTGTGGCAGGTTGTTTTTTTACATAGGTCGAGGGTTTTGTGTTGGGAACGTGTGGTTGAAAGCCGCCTGTATCAATTTAAAAAAGCGCATTCTCAAATCCGTTAAACACAGTGTCTCAAATCCGTTAAACACAGTGGAGCCAGCAAAAAGAGAGAAAGAGAATAAAATTATTTTAAAAAAATCTAATCCTCTGCTAACTATCTGCATAACGAATGCTTGCGCTCGGCGGAATTAATTTCTATGGAACGTTTATCTGCTGTTTTAAAAACGAAGCCCCCAGTTTGGGACCGTTTTTATGAATGTATTTTCCTTCATCCTTACGTAAAGTTGTCGGCATTAACGCCGCAAAAACGATGTGCTGTTGCTACCGCTTCACAGCTTGAAATGCTCCAATTGATCCCTAGAGATCATTGTTCAATCCGGATGAGATGTTTCATTGTAGTCCGCATCTGTGTTCGGTTCGACAATGGGAGGCGATTTTGTGTGCTGTTTATCGACAAAGGGAAGTGATTTGGTGTGCTCTTTAGAAAGTAAAACCCACCGAGACTTGGAAACGGTTGGGGCAGTAGCTTGCTGAAAAAGAGACACCGAAAATGCCGATTGATTGATGGACGGTGGCTGGGGACCGATTGATCGAGTGGTGGAGGGAAAAGTTCTGAATCGAAGAATGATTAGGTGTTGACGTTTTGCGACTTCAAGGTGATAAGTGTTGTGGGGAAACGGACGAGTGATTATAATGTTGAGCCGAACCACTTCAGAATAAAAGAATGTTAAATGGAATTTGGAAAAGCGTTTAAACGCTTTTTGACATCAGATAACAATCAAGCTTTTCATTGCGCCTGGAAATAGATAAAAATATGATTTAAAGGCTGAATACGGTCTAAAGAAGCCATATAGCGCCCAAAAGTATGCAATATGCTACACATTACTTTTTAAATGCATTATTCAACGATTTTACAATTCTGTTGTGTTGGAACGATTTTCATAGTCTCGGTAAAGTCATAGTCACCTACATTTAATCTTCATCGTCCTCGAACAGCTCTCTTCTGTTGCTATACTCTCGTAAGCGTCTTCTAAATCCCTTAAAAGTGATTTAATTACGGATGCACTCAAGAAAAAGCGCTCATCCTGTACGATGAACACGCCGTTCCAGATTTTCAACATTCCAAAAATTTGAAAGGTTTCCAGTTTAATTAACTACCAGTCTTTCGAAGTTTACGCCGGTCGCCTCAACCGCTCAGTTAATTTCGCTCACAAAACGGGCTCCCGATCGATTTGCTATCATAGTCTGGAAAAAAGGTACACCAGCTGCTAGTAAGCTCCTTGGGCTGTGTTTTGCGTGCCGCAGAAAAGTTCGCTAGAAAATTTCGTAGCCCTCTTTTCACAAAACACTTTGTGCCGCGCTCCATTCCCTAATGGGCATGGGCGAACGTTGTTTTGACCTTCAGCATGAAAAAACTGTGGAAATAGGTGTAAAAAAAGTGAAGGTAGTTAAGGCTTCCACGTCTGTCGGCGACGCCATCGTCTAACGTATCCATCGCTTAGGCGAAGGTAATTTAAATTTCTTTAATCAAATAAAACCACCGAACAAATCATCGTATCCGTGTGGCGTGTGGCATCGCGAATAATTTAGTACTCGTTAGGAAAAGGATCTTGCGCTGCCTGGCCGGCTGGCGCCTGCGGACCGGAATCGCGCGAATGATTTGCAAACCGATTGCGAGCGGGGTTTGATGTGATGTGGTGAGTGCGAAGCAAGACCGGTTGGCCGGCTGTGAAATTGAAATATTTGCTCGCTGGGAGGGGAGTTGTTATTTTCCCTTATTTATCATTCTGACGCCGGTTCCGTCGGGCGACGACGATGGGTACGGAAAATTATTAATCAACGGCACGGCGGTCGCGGGCGGCGGTGATGGTGATGAATGTAGGGATATTAATTTTCTTTCTCGCTACTCTCGCTGTTGTGATGGTTCTGTTTAATGAATGACTATTTGTTTTTTAAAAATATTTTTCTGATTTAAATACAAATAAAATACGTACGAGTTTATAGAAACATGCTCCGATTGATACACCACCGCACGATCTGAATAGCACATCCCAACGCTTATTTAAATGATCATTTTCACGCTCCAGTTCATTGTCCATATGCCGTCCTCCGTCGCGCCTTGAATTCGATGTACGGCAGTGATGGAAACGCTATAATTCAACACTTCACAACGTGAACCGAAAATCTCATCTCGCGTGTTGCACCGCACCGGGCGGAGGTAAAAGGACGCGTTTGTGCGTATTTACCGTCCCACGTGGGATCTCGTCGGCACTTGTTTTGCATAATTAATCCATCCCATCCACCCTCATTCTCCCACGGGGGTGGATTGCTGCAAAGAGAAGAAAAATCACGGACAGCAGCACCGGATCGAGTCCGTCAACATGTTGACCTTGCCGTTGGTGAGTAACGAGGGGAAGTAATATGCCGTTTGCGATGATGCGGTAGGCCTGCCGCTAGTAGCAAGCGAAGCGTTATTAATTTGGGGAAAACTGTGGATGGAAAACTACTTACGAAATTCATCGAAAATCTGCTTAGTTAGTTTCGCAAGCTCTTGGTTGAGTGGCGTGCCCATTGAGAGCGATTCTCCGAACGATGGAAGCTCGGTTTCCACTTTCGGTTTTATATGTTTATTTTGCCATCGATCAATGAATTGTTGAAGTTAAAATTTATTTTCTCAGAATAACGTTCATTTTACAGTGTATTTTTTACATTATTGATGAGAGCGTCCTTTTTGATTTCTGTTCTGTTGTTCTGTGTTTAATGTATAATATATTATTAAACATTTTTTGTTCCTCAAATTGTTTGCATCTATTGTATTTAACACAACTGTTATCTAAACAATTTCGTGTAACATCTTTTTGGTCGGTTTTATTGAACATTCCACGAACGTCTCGACTGCCATCGGGACACAAATCTATTAGTATCTCCCTTTATAACGCATTCTTTCTGTTTTCTCTTTTTCTTCATTTTCAGGTAAGTCCTTTCTGGTCGTGAGCAAATATTGACCTAGCCTTACACAAGCGTCGCGCACAAAGAAAACTGTCCTCGAACACACCCACCGGTACCGACGGACCAGGAACGGAACGGCTGGAGGCAATGTACCGGGTTTCGGGAAGGTATACGAGGGTACCATCGAATTTTTGTGGTTTGTGGTTAATTCTCCTTCCATCCCAGCCCGGTCGTGAAGCTCGGTAAACGATATCCCGAACCGAATGTTTTTGCGCGTTCCGGTGGCGAAATACTGCGAGGTTGTACATGGTATCGTGTGATAGTGGTAGAGAGACCATGTGGAAAAATGACGGTGGATTACGCCGGATTTATGGTGTTTGTCTAGTGCTCCGAAGGTCATTTAAAGTGTGATCAACGGTCGAGCCAAGCACGGTCTTGCTGTTGTGGTTTACCATCTTAAGACGCGCTGGTAAACAGTTTTGCATATCCTTAAGGTATACGAATTCGAGAAGGAGGTTTGGCTGAACCCTCGCAAAAAAAATTTGTAATTTATCACTCGAATTCCTTCTAGACCGATTGATCCACATGATGCATCAATTTCTATTTAAAAAGATATAGCCGTCCGTTGTCAGCATTAGTTATTTTATCACGCTTCGCACTGGTATTCTTC
>JXWZ01003923.1:0-41562 GCA_000956215.1 Anopheles farauti No. 4
CCTGCTTAATTGCGCCGCATCGCTTCGCTTAATCAGAAGCGAAACCACCCTACCCCCGGGTTGATTTCGATCGCGATGATGCTCGTTTACATATAAATTGCAACAAGTTTCTCAACAAGGATCCACAAATTATCCGCCCCGGCGCGGTACCAGCGAGCGTGCAACAATTATTTAGCCTTTTCGTATACCTTCAACAACAATCACACAATATTACACCGTCGTTAACAAGCGGGTCATAACATGCAATTCCAACCGGGCTGGCTCGTGGTATCCCGTTCCATTGTCACTGCAACCCTCACCTTCGTACATGGGCAAATTATTGGAACCGAATTCAATTGACCCGAAGTCAAACCCCTTCCCCTGCTAGGCTTGAGGCAGCGGACAAATCTTATCCGGAACGCCATTGCAGCATAGCAGCGCAGCCTAGCTTGGCATGCACGAAAGCCTAAGGCGCATCGTCGGTAACGGTGTTGCCATCGTGTGGCTTATTTATGCAAATATTATGCAAATATTTGGCTTTCCTTTGCTCCAGTGCGCAGCATCGGAGAAATACAAATAAGGCGTTTAAAGCCCATCTCGCTGGTCACCGCCCCGCTACCGACCATTACAGTGACTGCAGGGAGGCAATACACGAAGATTGTCACGTTTTTTTTTTGTTTATTCATCACACTGTTCAATTTTCATTCGCTACCTCAGTGCATTTAATTTTCCTGCCGCGATTCCCGCACATCTTGCTGGCGACGGAAAAGTTATGGCTACGTGCGGTCTCGGTGGTAGGTTGATCGTGCGATCAATCGTTCGATCGATTATTTTTATCGACCCTCATCGTTGTGTAATCAAATTTTCGACTGCACCATTACACTGATGGTGGCGATTATGTGAGAGATTGAAAAATCCGGTACATCGGGCAAATTATGGGTGCTTACTCTTCGGGCATGCACGTAGTCGACCGATCAAATTTGACGGTTTTTTTATGAATTACTCAAGCTAGCAAATCATTATTCTACCCAAATAAAAGTACAATACTACATTCTCTACTAATACTTCATAACTACTTTTGAAGTATATAAGGTCAAAATGCATGAAACTCATTAATCAATTTATATTTAATCGAATTTTGTCGGAAAAATCCTGTATCCTGTTTAACGAATCACATTCCATGAGACATCAACTAAATTAACAACAATTCTAATTGCAAACCTAAAATGTACATAAATGTAAACAACCATAAATAGAAATACAAATTTAAAGCCGTTTTAAGTTTTCAATATGAATAAAACTTTTTTTTATGTTTTATTTATTACTATATTCCTCTCGGCAGCTTGCAACTTCTCCTACCACTTTTCAAATTCAGGCCATATTCTTTTGAATTGTCCTCGAAAATGTTGTTAAATTCATTGTAGTGCAATGAATAATGTTTATGAACTCACACTGAAATTCTAAATAATGATTGTATAGCGCGGGATTCTTTTTGAATACAATTCTCTTGCACACACAGTACAATAGTGTTTAGTTAACCTTGCTTTAGAACCCTCAGAATCTCATCGCATTATGAATCATGCCATTGTTGTCCAACGTCATAAAATGGTATCTGAAGATAACAACATTTTATCTCCAGCCACACGTACGATAGCGATAGGTGATGTATCTCGGTGTATCTAACCTTTTCTCGTTTCCCATACATACATTCCAGTTGGATTCCCAATTTTAATCTTCTTCCTGGTCGGTGACCCATTCAAGCGCGGGTTCTTCTGCGACGATGAATCACTTATGCATCCGTTCCATGACTCAACCGTTACGGTAAGATGAGGATTGACACAAATAAGTTCTCACCAGCGCTGGTGCAATGTTCAACAAATTATATTATGAATATTTCTTTCTTTTTCTCTGACACTCCCTCCAGAACTGGATGCTTTACATCATCGGCATCGCACTCCCGGTAATTGTGGTAAGTTTTGGACCTCGAACAGCTTTCTCTCGGCAATTGTTTTTCTTCGCTTCAACCAACCGACGCAGTAGGCATTGTTTTTTGGCTGCTGTGTGACGACAGTAGCTTTGGGAAACCGTTTGCGCACCGCTGAGTTCCGATAATTTATGGCCCGTTCCAGCGCCGATCGTTAATTACTTTAACTGGTCGTAAAGAGCGATCGTAGTAGGCAAACTCAACCCTCGCTCCGATAGGCATCCCATCGTTTGTCGATATTTATTTGTTCGTGGCCGTCGCTCGCCGTGTTAATGTAATAAGTCTCAACTCGGAGTTCAACGCTCGTATGCGGTGCTTCGCTCAATCCAGCAGGCAAGGGTACGAGGGGGTGCGGTTGGCTCGTAGGCTTAAGTGGGACATATGCACGACGACCGGATCGAGAAGACGATGCCTGGTATGCTGGTGGAAGAGCAAACATGAATGAATGAAAAAAAAGCGTCAAACAAAACGTTCTAAACTACCCACAACACGAAACCGTAGGGAGCACAGGGAGGCATCGGGTGGAAGAAATTTGTTAAAACGTGATACAGTCGCGTGATTGTGTGAAGAAAAAAGGTTCATGAGGCGTGCTTCATACATTTTGAAACACCACCACCATCCGACTGCGCAGAGCGGTTTGCAGCACCAGCGTCAGGTTGTTGTTTGTTTGGATGACGGTTTTGCTGTTCCGTTCCTCTCTTTGATGCACCGATTTCTCCTCTGCACCAACTTGATTAGTATTTTTAATTTGTTTCCTCAATTTTCTCTTTCAGAAAGCGAGACAAATTACTGTTTTTTTTTCTCAACCAATTTACGGATAGTACAATATTAAGCAGGAGCATTAAAAAGGCCAAACAATCAGAACTCGTATTGTTTATTATCGTTTTCCAATTCCTATATCAATTTGCTAAAATTGGCTGTTTATTTGAGACGCTATATCGTCGTATACTTTTATGTAATTGATGTAAACAGGATAGAATTTCGTAAAACTAATCAATGGTAAATTTTCACAACGGTTCGTACAACGTTCCATTGAAAGGTTCCTCGTTCGTAAACTGTATATTTTAAATATTAAAAAAAGAATATTGTAAAATACAATTCGAGAGAAGATATTTCGCGGGAACCAAATCTGAACAGTTCCACTGCGATGTCAGAGGCCCTTATCAAGGCATCAAAGAAATCACAGGCACGAGACAGTGCTCTGTTTTATTGCCTCTTCAAAGTCACGGTCATGGTCACGCTTCACACTAGAAGCATAATCGAGCGAATTTAGAAATTCGCCATGGCAGCAGTTCCCCGAACTGGGTTTTACGCCTACCCAACAAGCCGCGGGAGAGAAGCAAATACGCTGCTGTTTCATTACAAATTATGCAGTTTTTGGAAGAAGAGACGAATAGTACGAATCAAACCGAACCAGCATCTTGGCTGTAGACAGGCAGCATACGGTAAAGGCCATTAGATAGAAGGGCTGCCATTGAAAGCAAGTGGATCGTGTAGGGATTAGTTTTCAGACCTTTGTTTTAACAGAACGATGATGCCCGTGTATCGTCGTTTTCATGCTTGCCTCGCAGTACGTGGTTGAATGGCGTTCTACGAGCATTCCTTTACCGCCGTTCTGCTTTGATTTCCATAAAGATATACCGCCCAGCTCGACGGAGCACGGAGGCGACCCTACCGAGTGGATAAGCCCTTTTTGTGGCTTTGCTATCGTTTTTCCTTGTTTCGTCGTCGTCGTCGTCGTCGTCGTTGTCATCGCTTCGCTTTCACAGCATCGACGATGTTGGCGGAAAACCAGTTCCCGATAAATTAGACAGTTTCCGTGTGGTTTTCCCTCCCTGCTTGCATACCCGCGTGGGCTCGGGTTGCGCCTAGCATCATTAACAACCGCTGACGCCTTTCGTCGCCTAGCTCGAAAAATTTATGCAGCGCTTACGGTCGTTCTTTTTATAACATCTTTAACACAACACAACCACGACCGCAACCCACAGAGCCTACGGCCAGCGACCGATAAAACTCATCGATGGGCCTTGAGTGAATAGCCACACGTTTTAGGGTCCGAGCCGACCCGGTTGGTTTTCGGATGGTTTCGGAATGGGAACGTGCCGAGTATAACGTTACCTTTCTTACCACATCCAAGCGTGTGAAATCGATAATTAGTATTCAAGTTTTGGGTTTAAATTTAGCGTGCGGAGAATTCTTTTGATAATACCTTCAACAAAGTGTTTTGTTGTCGTGCTTGCTGTTTACACGGCTATCGAGAGTCATGCTATGCAAATTTTGATATTTCATTTTAATCTTAAACTATACCGGTTTCTAATCCAAATAAAAAAGATATCGTGAAATATATTATCGTTCCGAAGAAACTGGATCTGTAATATGTAGAAGAAACTAGAAAAGAGGTATTGGACAAAATTTAAATTTGAACAAATTTTTTTTTTTGCTTTACTTTTCAAATCCAAATGAATGTTTTAGGATGCAAGTTTTCAGGGAAATATAGTTAAAATTTTCCAAAAACCGTTTTTTATGTTTCTACCTTTTTCGTTTTAATTTTTTTTAAATTATGAGTGTTCTGATTTCTGTAACTCGTCAAAAGAGCTGTACAAACTATTTCTAAACCATTTGTATCTCAATAGAAGGACAAAAATGCCTCCGAAACGACCTCTTCGCAGTGGAAATTTGATTTTGATCTTATAAAGTGTTTGCCTTTATATTTTATTCTGAAAATAGATTAATTTATGCCTACTGTTCGTTGGAGTCATATTGTGACATAAGTATGAAAAATAACGCTCGTTCAAAAGCATGTTTCAGTAATGGTAATAAAATATTTTCCCCACCATTATCGTCTGCGCAACGACCGTAGCAAATCGATAATCTTTCTTTCCGCCGCCATTTATCATTGATTTAAATGATGCTTTACAGTTCATTTCTCCGTGCCGCACCTCCGTACATTCATATGATGGAAAGCCGTACCATCAATGGAAAGCTTTTCTTCAGCTCGTTCCACCTTCCGTGGATCTGAAAACCGTAGCAAAATGTGTCTCCAATTCGTTGTTGCCTGTACGGGGGCCGCATCATAAAGTACGCCGGCGCACACCTTTTTCACATCAGCACATCTCGTACAAGATCTGTCGGCCGCTTTCGAACTAAGCGTGTGCTGGTCCTGCGTGCACAAACGCGTTGAACGTGAAACAAATTTATGACCCGCACATATTTTGCCTCCGAAGCACACCGTTGCGGTATGTACCGTTTGCGGATTGTAATTCACAGATAAAGGCACCAGGTCTGGGATAGATGATGGCTCTGACCTGTGTTTCTGTGGTTGGTTTCGTGCCTTCTCGCAAACGTTTGTTTAGAGCGTTAAAAATGTAAATCATAATGCTGCATTTTGCTTTGTTTAACTCTGCACCATGACTGTGTCGCCGCATTCGGGCCACTCCTGATCCGTGCTGATGCTACGGAGCCCTCTTTCGTTAAGGATGGAATAGTAAACGAGATACCATGGGGATGTGTCGGGTACTGCCCGCATGCTCCCATCAGCAAAGCTGCGAGGGTTTCTAAACGACAGCGCAAATCAAGATGAAAAGGGTTGATCGAAACATTAATCTAATTTACGAAACATGCAGTTAAACGATAATGCTGTTTGATTAGTCCCCGTAAGCGTCCACTCCTGTCAAAGGGAACCTCTTCGCGTGGAGGTGGAGCTTATAAACAGGGAGTTGAAAGATACCATTTGGTTTCAGTTGATTGACCCCAATTCGTTCCATTTCAGCACAAACTAAACGCACACACACACACTCGGTGCTACAGCGCTCAACGTTTAACGCAGTGTAGTTAGAGCAAACGCTGCATCTGACCGCAGGGTGGAAGACCTTCTCTAAATCATTCCTGTCTACTCTTCTTTACTCTACAGATTATCATCACGGAGCTGTTCAGAGCGCGAATTAAACAATCCACCGAAACACTCTCGCTAAAGGTGTGGAACACAGATATACCCTTCTGGGTCGTGCAGGCGTACAAATCGATCGGCATGTTTGGTTTCGGGGCGGCCGTAAGTCAACTGCTGACAGACGTCGGAAAATACACGATAGGACGCCTAAGGCCACATTTCATTGACGTAAGTAGCTAAAAATCGATCGTAAAGTTTTTTTTTATTGCACCATTTCGTCTAATTGGTAAAGAATATGGCCCGGCCATGAAGCGTCTACTGGTGTACTGAGCCTTGCTTAGCATCGCCCGATACGGAAGCGAAACTAGCCACCCCGAACGTGGGCATGCTTTAGAACCAACGATAATAAAGTTGCTCTCGCGGCGAGCAGCACTCCATGAACAACAGGAAAAGATGGAAAACAAACAAACGTCTTTCGTGGCGCGCACATCGATTCGATTGATCTCGACGAAAGGAAGTGCATTGCAAACTTCTTTTCACTTGTGCCGTTCCCGTACTATCTCTTTTTCCGGTTGGCTCACAGCGTGTGTGGTTCAAAATGGGAGGGAATAGAAGTCACCGATCAGCCGCACTGGAGCTCTTATCACACCCATTGCCGGCAACGCCAACGTTTACATGTATCGAGCCTCGCGGCGATGCACAATTCAATTGTTAGTACCGATCGATTGGATGGAGCAAAGCGAAGGGTATGTGCACTTTGGAGTGTACATGTTCGTTTTTGTTTTTATTGACTCAGCACCACCGCCACTCACCCATGCCTACCTTCACACTGTTCGTTGCTTTAAGAATGCCACTCAACGTTAAGTAAACGATTACTTTGGACGCGGCTTTTCTTCCTATCAATTGTCCCGTACAACTGCGCACTGTCATACCAGGGAAGCACGCTAATGAATGAGTGCCCGTGCTCCATCGTACTTAATTGCCACTTAGGCAGATACGGTACTGCCTAGACGATATAGTTGGCACATCTATTGCAGCGTGAAATGGCTTAATATGAAGTCAAACACCTTACTTTGAATTAAATACAGCTGTATTAAAGCTGTATATTCCAAATACACTCGTAATTCAGCCAGGTAGTTAAACTACTTCCAGTTAATCAACAGTGTAGTGGAGAAATAGTTCGTCTTTTGTATTGCAAATGCATCCTGATAGTATTTACCCATAGTATCCGGTTTAAATCACTGGTTTGTTGTGAAACCCTGCCTTAAAGCATTCGGGGTTTATCGAAAAATAAAACGTTATCGGTCCTATTAGGTGCAACGAGGAATTTTATTACTCCTATCAGACATATTCAGTGATCCCTGTTTATTAAGTTCGCTTGTAAATCTTTCGTGATTAATATTTCGTTCGCATTGCGGAAGTGATTTTTTGTGTCCATTGTGCTAATTTGGTGGGAACGCAACCTTCGCGTTGAACTTTTTCTAACTAAACTAATAATGTGTGATTAAGTGAGTGTGAAAGTGAACGTGCTCCAGTTCAGTATTTCATTGATGCTCTACCGAACAAAAACCAAAGGATGGATGGATAATGCAATTTCCAGATCTTTTTAAAGAAACTTTTAATTTTAGATTCAAGTGCCTATCATTTGATATTTCATATTGTTTTCTCTGTTTTAGTTTTTGAACTGTATAATCGAAAAAACTAAATTTACACGTTTACGCTTTCAGTTATTAAATCGAGGATAATGCTTGATACAATTATGGGGCATTTGTTTGTGGTATAAATACAGCACAAAAATAACAACAGCGAAATTTGAACGACTTGCTTTATGGCTATAGGAAAAATGATACGTTTTTTTAGCATTCTTTTGAACGTTCACACAATTTAAATTGCTTAGAAAATTGTAAATTTTTTCAATATTATAGATCAGACTATTTACTCCTCTTTGTTTACTTGTGTAAAGCAAGAGACGTTCCAAATGGAATTGTGATACCAGTGTTGACGTATTGTCCGAAAAAATAGTGAAAAATAGATAATTAAATTCTAATGATTTAAATTAAAATTATCTGATTCTACGTTTTTATGTAACTTATATATAGTTCTAAGTGGTAAAAAACTAATTTGATCATCTAGACTTCGGATTTGTATGCTTATTCAAATTGTTCAATCGAACCAGTAATAGGTTGAGTTAAATACAACACTATAGTGACCCCATACTGGTAAGTTTGAAGATTCAAACGCTTCAGAACGTTCACAATTTATTCTACTCTACTCAACTTCAACTAAACCGATTATTCGATCGAGCATTTACTGAACTTTTTGTGAATAATGCACAGATCTAGATTATGTATGTTAATGCTTGCAATTTAAATTCATAACAAGCTAATTCTTTCTACTTTTCTGCATGATTGAAACATATAGTCTTACGAGGTTTTGTCGTTCTTGCCCCTCGTGCCCATTAGCTGATTCGTTAAGTTAATAATAGGGGAAGAAAGTTTTACTACGCCGACTCGCACTATGCACCACCGTTGATTGATGCCAGTTGATAATGCGCCAACAAATGCGTCTGCTCTTTCCATTTCCTAAACCACCCGATAATACACATAATGATCGGCGGCATGGCGAACCATTGCAATTAACTGATTAAGATGTTACAGCGGACGTGTACGTACCTATTAGCACTTCATGGCCTTGTTGTTGTTCCCCTTACCCGCAGGTTTGCAGACCTCGGATGCCGGACGGGACCACTTGTACCGATGCCATCAATCAAGGACGATACATAACGGACTTCGTGTGCACCAGCGAGAAATCGTCCGCCCGTATGCTGAAAGAAATGCGCCTATCATTCCCAAGTGGACATTCCAGTTTCTCGATGTACACGCTCATTTTCTGCGCTGTAAGTATGATGTGCTGTTCGTGGTCACTCGCTCCCGACACTTCCTCTTACATCGTTTGCTCTCGTTCCAGATATTCCTGCAAGCCCGCATGAGCTGGCGCGGTTCGAAACTGCTGAAGCACTTTTTCCAGTTTCTGCTGATCCTGCTCGCCTGGTACACCTGTCTGAGCCGCATTTCCGATTACAAGCACCACTGGTCCGACGTGCTGGCTGGGGGTGTACTCGGTGCAACGGTAGCAATCGTGGTATCGAACTTCTGCACCGACCTGTTCAGTGCCGCACGTAAACGTACGATGACGGCTTCCACCCTGCCGCAGACGCGCTACGAACTTAGCCCGAACCACACGCATGGGAATGGCAACTAAGCGGAATGAATCCAGTGCAATTTTGATGATCATCACGATCCGTTTGCCGGGCAGCCGTCCCGCCGAACCTGAACTTCAAGTTCCTTGCCAAATTGGGGAGGGAAGTGAGCATCTAATGCATTCTCGCTGCACCTCGAGGTGGTTCCGTCACTAAGTTCCGGTATCGCAACGGCTTGCTACCGAAACCCCTCACGGGAATGCGCGACTGTAGTGAGAAACTAATTTATTACGTTTAACTCGTTAAGCTTTCTAGATAGTGTGTAGGCAATTATTTTAACATTCTTTCTAAACAGCAGTAACACCGATTTACTGCACGAACAAGACTAAAGGGCCAACTAAAGAAAAGACACGAACAAAACCCCCTCCCCCCTCTCCCCCTATACTATTAATCAATGAATTTGATTACTGTTTCGTCAGTGATTTAGAAGGCATTTTCCAAAATTAAGGGCTGCTCTCGGTAAGATACCATTTGCGTAGTGTTTACTATTAGAGCTACATAGAAAAAGGTTGTATTTTTATTAAATAATTAGACTCCATAACATTTATTTGTAATCGTAATATATCGAATGATAATAAATCAAACCTTCTAAATATTTTTAAACGGCATTGTTCGTTTGAAAGCTACTTCGAGTTTTTTTTAGTGAAGGTATTCATCATATATTAATTTTGTAAGATGTAAGTTTTTTTTAATTTTTTTATCAACGAATGAACGGTACCATCTTCTAACTGACGATGTGGGTCGATGAGCATTCTCGTCAATTAATGTTTGAACGTATAAATTCTTTTTTCTGTCGAGTCTTGGGCAGTGTATTGGCATATTGTTATACATACTCTTGTATACTGTTTAAATTTCTCTTTTACATTTTTCATGGTTACTTCGTCAACGTCAATAACAATAACAGAAAAAGGGGGAGGCACAACACAACAGATACAACAAAGGAAATAAAGTTATGAATTTCGGCCTACACACAAGATGTATCAAAGTTCCGTGTCATCAGCATTTCAGTGTTTTTGAGTTATTATATTTTACTATACTAATATATTGTGTGTTCTTTCGAGAGAAAAAAAAACTATATATGGTCAACACCAACCAACAGATGTTAGTTGTCTGTTGGAATTGTCATTTTGGACATCAAAACAAACCAGTTTGTTTTAGGCGCGTTTTTTTTCGCTGCTGGTGTTGAACTAACGATATTACCCTTAGAAGCTCCAGCTATGAAATTTATAGAAGACACAACAGTTTAACAGTGTTTTTTCCACGATTGTACACAAACATTCAACCGCTAAGACATATACCGCGATTTGACGAATTTGACAGATAAGGTTTATATAGCAAAGATGTAGCGAACCATTCATATCGAACAGAACCAAACTGCTTGTTCGATACCCTGTCTGTTTAGTTTGTTCGAGACTGTTTGACGGAGCACCTCCATATGATTACATGGGTTTGCTCGTGTCTGATGTCTTGTTCGAGAGGTGCCAGAGCGCTGCCTAACGTGATGCTGTTCATGAACATATCATAGAATTGCATCCATACATAAAAATTTCCAGAAAATTCTGGCATGTTTAACTTAGGTAGTCTTACGCCCATGTAAGAATCTTCTACCTTTGTTGGAATAACCGGCTTTTTCTCCGATACCTTAGCAAGCGATCGAGCGATACCTCGTTCGTCGAAATCATCATTGAACTCTACATTATCTGCCACGTGTTGCGGATCATCCAAACGACAGATTACACGAAAAACCACTTCCTGAAATTCCTGCCAACAGGAATTTAAACACCGAATGCGCACTTTCACTTGTGTTGTTTTTTCTTTAAAAGAGCACCCTTCACTCAAAAGCGCTCAAATTTGCTAGCGATAGCTTTTCTCGTCCTCGCGTGGGGTGTAACAAATTCTTCAAATTCTTCTAAAAGAATATGTTTTCTCCGTTGGTGTCGAAGTTATTCGGAAAATGTACTTTAAAAAACAGCGAAAATGATCACTGGGGTTTTCTAGTGTTAATAAATTCGGTAGATCTTTCGAAGGTTTTGTATTCATACACTCTTGCGATTTGAAAAATGATTAAAATTTGGTTACTTTTTAGGAAAAAAAGAATAACAAATCAATAGTATGCATATTACGCATTAAAGAGAAGTGAAAATGAATACTTAGTGAAAAAACCAAAATCTGTTCTGCTTACATTTGATGAGTACATGAACTCTTTTGCGAAACCTGTAATAATAATTATAATACTAATTGTAGGTTATATACTTGTAAGGTACTTATACTGTTAACCATTTCGCCAAGTTATATAGACTATTATGTGTTCAATGATAATCTTTCATCAACGCAAGAAAGCAGAGTCTTTTCTTCACTTCTTCTTCGGAAGCGTTTACTACCGATACTGTTTTAGCGATTCCCAATCGTGCAGCTATTGCATTCTATGCAACATGATAACATCTATTTCAGAAGCATCGACATTGCGTTACCGTGTTGAAAATGTTGACTTCCCATGATGTGTTGCTCCGTGGCGCCTGTAAATGGCTAGACTGGACTTCCGTATCTGCCGGAGACGATGCTTTCATTATTAGTGACGCCACCCGGGGTTGGTCTTGCAAAAATTACCATCTTCCCCCAACGCTGTCGGTTAGGAATTTACATGCCCGGTCGGCACGATCGGAACAGAGAAAACAGCGATTCCAGGCGATATGGGCTAGTGTAGAAGCATTTCCGGCGTTTTTTATGTATACCTTCCAATCAGAAGCGCGATCGACAAATGAAGGTCAGGTGTCTCCAGAAGACAAGAACATGAGTAACGCAAAAAGGCGTTGGATGCCGCAGATCTAGAACCTACCGGTATCTTGTCAGCATCGGGAGCGCTCCCTATCTAATTGTACGGAATGGGGCACGGTTATCTTATCGGAGATATTGGTACGGTTTGGTGTCAAAAAAGTTAGCTGGTTTGGTTCTCGGAGCACTTTCCCACTTTTGGTACCGTTCTTCGTCCCATGCGATATATAACCATCTCCGGCTGGGTACCGATCATTCAGTGCCATTCGTTTGTCCATCCTCGGAACAACTGCAGCAAATTCGGTCGGAAGTTTTCCAAGCACCCACGAACGCCCAGCCGCAAAATTATGAAGGGTAAGGATCAGAACGCACAATCGGCGAGTCTACCAGCAGTCTGGATATTAACTGCGATCGTTTGAACCCGTTCTAGCCGTTCTGTTCGTTGCCGCCCTCGCGCTGTTCGTTGCACTCGCCTATGGCCAGTGCGTCCGTGACGATTCTGATGGTCAGCCGCTGTGCAATGCTGAGGAAGTAACGGCCCGTCTGTGGCGCAACAACTGGGATCCGACCGCGTACTGGGAGTGTGAAACCGCCAACACTCCGGCCGCATATCGCCGCTGTCCTACCGAGGGCATGTTCAACGGTGTCACCCGCACCTGCATTAACTGGTTCGACTGGGAGTGGACCCCGACCTGCAAACCGCCAAGCCGCGTGTAAGCCGCCCCACCCCTTAATGAGCCGCTATGGCCGACCGAATTAGTATGTAGTTGTTTCCCCTCCAACACCACCTCTCCTCCCCTCCTTAATGCAAATTAATTCACTTTCCCACCATCATCTCGCGCTCGTTCTTCGAAATTATGGTAAGCGATAACAATGTGGTGGGAAGGGGAAGATGGGGGAGAAGGTATTACGAGACCACAAGACCACGACTCTGTATTTGCAAAACGTATTACACCTCGACAATCCTGGCAAACAAATAAAAAGGCTGTAGAGTTTAGAGTGCCAATTACAAAAAAAAAATTACACCCACATCAAGATTTGCTATTACCCAACCCCGATAGGGTGGAGTTCTTTGGAAAGAATTACAAAATAAACGCTCTGTGAAGGTGCTACTGCGCTTGCTATCGATAATTACCAAATTGACCGGAACCTGATTGTGTGATCATGTAGAGTTTGTAGCTTGTCCGCGGAACATGCGTTGCAGTATAGAACACAATTTAGAGTAATGAAATGTCTGTCTAACGAAAGTGATGAGTGATTGAAAGAGATACGAACAAATTGACTCATAGCTTGTTGATATGACAACCAAATAAAGCGAGAACGGACGGGATGGGATATGATAACATAAACAAAAATAGAAACAGGAAAAGGTTCGTGCAAGCTTCCTCCCCCCCCGATCAGATGTGGTTACAATTTCCCTAGAAAACATATGAAATCAACTACGCACATACAAACATGCTAGCGTCAATCATTGGTCAACGGGTTTTTATTTTATCTTTTTTTCCTCTCACTTTATACATGCTGTTACACAATTTGACCGGTACCGCATACCGCATACTATAACATAACCTATTAAAAATGGTGCATCATTTTATACAAACAAAATTTATAATGCAATTCAGCAGCAGCAAATGTTAACTAAAGGCTCTTATGATTTTTTTGTCGTGATAAACACGATAAATATGTGCTACGTTTCATGGACTCAGGAAACCTCACAATTGCAATAAAATCTAGGGAAGCAACATTCACCAGGATGGTGTGGTTTTAGTAGTTGGGCCCAGTGTCATTCATTTCGAACAGTAATTGCGCTACCGTGCGGCTCGATTCCACGTTGCTCAACGCTACACCTGCAAGGTGCGATTCGTACCGACGGAGACTTCTATGAATGGGAGCGATAACGTCCAAAAGAAGCTTTAATTAAAACTCATTCTTACATCGGATTAGTTTTGCTGCACTTACCTTCTGGCAGAAGTTGTGTACACCACGAGATTGCGCAGAATAAGTGCGGACGTAAGGCGAATACTTTTCGTCACAGGACCTTCCATTTCATCCTATTGACAATTGTTAATGAAAGCAAGAAGAGAGCAAACATTAAAATAATAATTACGACAAATAAAATCTTCATAATGCATAGTGAGAATCAAAATTAACAATGATAAAAGTAGTTGAAATGGTTATGAACATTTTACAAGAGTTTTCTAAAAGAAATGAGGAGAAAACTTTTGCCAATTTAGAAGTAACTCATCAGAAGATGGACTTTAACCAGCGATGACGAATTCATTGTTTTATATGACATCATTTGACGTCATCATTTGGAATCAAAATAGGTTTTTGATGCCAAACATAAAAATAGTTAATGACCCTATTTTCTCCGTTTTCTTCTCCCGTCGGAAGGAAAACTAATGGCAAAAGGCGGTTCGAATTGCTTCTAAAGCAGTGGGAGTATTCGGTTCAGTCGAGAGCTAATAAATGTTTTCAAAATTTTATGCAATTCAAGTGAATCTAATTTAAAATAAGAAATATTTCCTAATGTTGTCGTGTTAAGAGAAAATACGTTATTTTAAAATAAATACATCATAACATAAGATTGCATTACGTATTAAATCAACTCCAGATAAGTTCTAAGGTAGGGTTGCCTGTCGGAACCAAAAACCAAACCATAGAGTTGGGACAGAAATTAAACAACTCAATTAACTGCGTAATAGCTAATTAAACAATATTATTATTTCACGGTGGTTCGATATTTTATTCCTATCCCTGTCTCATTCGATTAGTGCGCATCACGTGTTAGTGGTAGCAAAAATAAACTGAAAAACAACACATTTGCGCGAAGAAGTGTGCATAACGAACGGTCTATTATTATGAAACATTTCAGATGAATGGATCAATATTTGCCATCGTGTAAGAAATTTGCTATCGCAACAGAAACATGGAAACACAACATGGTAATATTTACCTGGAATTCTTTAGAGTTTACGTAATCCATTGAATAACGCTTGATGGCATGCATTGCGGCTGGACCGGCGGCGGAAAGTTGACCCGGTCCGTTTACGATTCCTCCGCTTTCAGCCGTCGTACCGCCGGATTCCACTTTGGTGCAAGATGCTGGAACAGGCGAACCTCGTTCACCAGAACTGCCGCTACCACTACCGGAACCACCGGTAGCACTTCCTACAGAACCGTTTGACACGCTAGAAGCGTTAGACGATCCCGCCGTCGATTGACGCACCAGCGTCACCGGGTAGGGTTGGATGGGTTGCGGTGGTCCACCGGCGAGCCTCCTTTGGACGGCTGCTTTAAACGACTGTTGAAATTCGAGATTATTGAAGGATGTAAAATCAACAAGGAAAAATCAGCCCCGGGGCACGGAACACTTACCTCCGCTGTGCAGTGACGATCAAGGATGTGCGTCATCAACGAAAATCGTTTGCGCGGCAGATTATCACACAGGTTCGGCCCGGGACCCCACTGGCAGTAGATGTCCGCCGTCACGTCGACTGTGTCGGGACAGTGAATGGTACACGCGTGTCGAAACACCTCCGTAGCCGATTGGAATCGCTTCTTCGGGCAGCCGCGCCAATCGCATACCCACGGCCAGCTCGGTTCAACATCTTCCTCTACGATCTTTTGCGGATCCATCGAGGGAATCATTTGTAGTGTTGTGGTGCTGTTAGTTGCACCTGGACCGCCAGCCGCGATCGCAGCTGGTATCGTGATGGTGTTGGCGATGGGGGCACTGGAGGCTGTTGGGGTCGACGAGACTGGCTGCGATTGCGATGCGGTGGATGCAGAGGTAGAGGTGCTGGTGTTTGCCGAGACAGCAGACGGAGGTGTCGCCGATATTGGTGTAACCGTAATAGACGGTGCTAATGTCGGTGCCGGTTGTGGCGCTGGTGCAGTGGATTGAGGTGCCACAACCGGTTGGCTAATGGTTGGCGCCTGAGATACAACCGAATTCGGTGCTACTACTGTCGCGGAAACGTTTGTTACCACTTGTCGTTGAACCTGCACTCCCGGTTGACTACCAACACCGACCGGAGCAGCCGTGAGTTTCTGCTGAACGACCTGAATGATTTTACCTCCTCCCAGTAGGCCTCCTTGCGGCATCGGACCAGATGGCATGGCAGATACCACAGTCGGTCCTACGTTAGGCACAGGCACTGGCTTAGCCGGTACGATCGACTGCGATAACGAACCCGCCTGTCGTTGCACGGGCATCGGCAGCTGTTGCTGCGATTGTGGCTGTTTCTGTTGCTGTTGTACGGTGATCATGTGCGAAGAAGACGCTGACTTCACTGCTGTCGTTTGGATTAGGTGTGGCTGCTGCTGTTGTAACACTTTCTGGACTATATGTTGCTGATGTCCACTTGACTGTTGCCCGTGTGCTGGTTGAATGATTTGCTGCTGGATGATCTGAGCTTGTCCAGTCGAACCACCAACACCGCCACCACCGTGAGCCTGAAACACGATCTGTTGTGTTGGCTGTATGCTTGACGTGGTCGAAGGCTGCCCAGCCTGAAGCAGCTGCTGCTGTGGCTGCGGCTGCTGTATGAACTGAATCGTTTGTTGGCCCACTGTACCCGTGCCCGAAATGTTTGCCTGCTGAATTATGTGCTGTTGTGGCAAGACGCCACCGCCAGTGTTTGAAGCCGCGTACGGTTTGATCTGATACGAAGCCCCACCGGCACCCTGCTGTATCGCTTGCATTTGCAGCTGCTGCGGTGGTCCCTCGAAGCTAATCGTATTACCCTGCGCGTTCGTGGTGATGTATATCGGTTTCTTTTCGATGATTGTACCACCACTACCGCCCGCAATCATCGCTTGACCACCGCCTACCTGCATCGTCGTCGGTGCGCTGGACGTGATTATCGTTTGGCCAGCGGAAGACGATGGTCCGGCGTGGCTCACGATCACCTGACGAGGCAGCTGTGTCATGAGGATCTGTTGGCCCTGTTGGTTTAGGAAGATTTTTTGCGTCTGCCCTTGCCCTTGCGGTACACCCACCGGGCTCTGCATTGTCATCTGCGGTATGGCGCTAGCGGTAGCTGATGATGGTTGCTGCTGTTGCACGATAATGATAGTCTTCTGGCCGGTGCCACCGTGCTGCTGACCTTGCGCTAGTAGCACCGTCTGCTGTAGCTGAGGCTGCGGCTGTGGTTGCTGTGCAACTACATACGTTTGGCCTTGCGGATTCGTGGCAAGGATGTACTGCGTTGGTTGCTGATGCTGAGGAGCGGTAGATAGTACGGCTGACTGCATCAGTGCTGCGCCACCGGGTGCGGCCGTTTTTTGTAGTTGCAACGTATTGGTGCCACTTCCGCTACCACCGCCTAGGTGATGCTGCAGGATAATCGGGACGGTCTGATAACCGCTTTCGGTTTTTATTGTGGCCGTTGTCTGAGATGTGAGCTGCTGCGGTTGAACACCGCTGCTAGCATTCGATGCCGTTGGGGTGGAAATGATCATCGGCTGCGCGTTATTAGGTGTGACGATTATTTGTCGCTGCATCGGCACGGGCATCGCAATCATTTGCTGCTGAGGCTGTTGGTGCTGCTGTTGCTGCAACTGTTGTTGCTGTTGCTGCTTCAACTTGGCCGCTTGCTGCTCAGCCTGAACCACTTTTAAATCGGCTTCATCTATCTCCTCACCCTCCGTTATCGAACCTGCCAGTTCGGCATACAGATCAGCCGTTTTTGTGCCACCCTCGATACGCTTTGTTGGTGGCTCCATCGATGTGTCGGTAACTTCAAACTTCCGCTTGATCGTCGTTTCGCCGGCGATAATCATTTCACCCGGTTTCTTTTCCAGCAGCTCAGAGAGCACCTTGTTCGGCAACAGTGGCTTACCGGACGCTGTTCCAAGGTTCTGTCCGGCAGGCGTCTGACTAAGCGGTGCCAAGGGCGGTGGCGCGTTAAATGGTGTTTCGTGCGGATTGGTTGCCGTTATGACAGTGTTCGTCGGTAGCGTGCCCGGCTTGATGGATATGGTCGAGTTTCCCACCTTGATGTTAGTAAGATTATTCGGATTATTCGAGGTTACCACGACAGATGGATTGATCGATGCGTTTGGCAGTAGCTTCTGCTCAATCATTTGCTTTTGTTTCTGCATTTGTTGTCTTTGGGCAACCTATTAAAAATGCATAGGATAGAAGAGAAAAAATTGGCAAAACGGCAAAATACAGCTTCGGCGAGCTGTTGGCAATAATGGCGGGTTTTTTAATCACTATCATAATTCTAAGCTATTTGTCAAATAACGCACAAACGCATTCATACAAGACTATATAGACAAAGTAACTAGTTCTCACATTCCGTTATAAGACAAACAAACGATGCGAATGATTGCTTGCTTGTCTTAGGATGAATATTTTGAGCGCAGGGCATAACCAGTCTGTTAAAATAGTGCAAATTGAAAATTATTGATGATTACCATAAACGAAAACAAATCATCCAACTTTGTCAAATAAGGGAACGAGCGAATTTTATAGAATAGAATTAAAATTCGACGCTTTTGAGACTACCGTTGTATCTTTAAAATCGAACAAATTCAATATCCTATCAGTCGACGATTTGTACAGACGAGAACCGTAGAAAATATGTTAAATAAAATTAATAAAACATGGAAAAGATTTCCTAGGTAACGCTTTTATCAAATTTTATGAAAATATTATACTCCACTTGTACTTTAAACAACACTAAGAAGGAATATCTATGATTCGCGGATTAACGCAATTTTGTTAGCTTTGATATTTGCATGCTTGCTAGAAAAAAAAACAACCTTGGCTAGGTTCGTTAAGAAATTAAGGTTACTATAATTAATTTGAAATGCAAGCTTTTAGAAATTGAACTCAAACACACACATACACACTTTTACGAAAATCAGTATCAACATGCACACACCAAACGCTGAGCAAGTGGTAGAGATTTCGGTCGTGATGGAAAAACACACATTCTTCTTTTTCTCAAACGAAACGATATTCTACCATGTGCTGTGCGTCTCGCATCCACTCAAGCTGGTCGGTCTCGGTATGTTCTACGTTTGTTAAAGACTAATCGTTACGGTTACCTGATGCACATTAACATTCGGTGCAATCAAACAATTGGTAGTAGGAGAGTTGGTGATGGTAGTAGTGGGCAAACTACTGGAGTAAGGAGCAGCAGCGGCAGCAGCGGCGACAACGGCAGCAGCGGCAACAGCATTCGTGCCAACAGTGCCAGCAGAGAGCGTACTATCGGTGACAGCTGTCGTTACCTTGTTCGCGAGCAGGCTCTTGATTAGTGCCGATGGGTTCGTCGTAGTGGAGCTGATCGTGCCTGATTGGTTCATAATCGTGGTCGTCCCGGTCCCAGTCTGTAAGTGCGCACCGGGTCCCGTCGTGCTGTGGATGGCGCCGGCTGGTTGCGGAGAAATTGTTGTCTGATTTACTACGATAACGTTGTTTTTCTGATCTCCGCTTAGCACTTGCTGGAGTAATGGAGATGACGGTGTGGTGGGTATGTACTGATGCTGTTGCTGCGAAAGATCACAACGAAAATGAACCAACGATCAGCTTTAATCAATGCGTGTTCTGGGGGGGAAATAACAGTTAGATCTAATTGACGAGACGAATAAACAAGCAAGTAAAGCGACATATCGTTACGGAAAAAATACACAATGAAAGGAACTTGGAAATACATAAATAAGGAAAAAAGCTACGGAGCAAATAAGGATAAAAAATGAAACGAAGCTGAAAAAATGCATAAAAAGCATACAAACACGAACGAGTTGAGGAGGACTGTGTGCGAACATAAAACAACATAAACCAGCGTAAGCGAAAAACTATATAACGAAACGGAATGGAATGCATCCTTACGCCAGCCGCCGTTTGATTGATTACGACGCTTTTGCCACCCACTTGCGTGACTATGAATTGCTTGCTAATCGATGTGGACGCTCCTCTCCCTTCGACCAACGTGGGCGACGAGCTGCTGGCGGTGTTAGGAATAAGAGATTTCATCGCTGGCTGTTGTTGCTGGTTGAAGTGTAGAATCGTTTTAGGTGCCATCTGTTGCTGCGGGGAAGGTTTGGCCACCGGATAAGAAATGGCTTTTTGTACGGACTGAAGCGGTTTCGCGGAAGTGATGCTATTGGCACTGCTAGGAGGAGCCAACGTTATAACTGAGGAGGAACGAAGTGTTCCATTACCGGGCGTCTGTGTTTCTTCCACCGTTGGTGTTACATCGATGGATCGAGTGTCCTGTACCGTTGTTCTGTTCACGATTGAAACAGGATCTACATGACTGGAGCTAATTTCTCGCACGGCAGTAGCATTACTTTGCGTTGTGACGGAGGTGATAGCTGTGTTTACCTTGACGTGGCCATGATCGTCTTGTTTCATGACGGAGCCACTACTAGTACTACCGGCAACCGAGGGATAGTCTACCACAGGTGTCTACAGGATACGCCACAAAAATAAGGCGCGATGAGCGTAAAGTGGAAAAGAGTGTCAAGATTTCGCATCAATGTTTAAGGAAGTTCATATGAGAAAATAAATTATAGTTAAATCTGTTAGTGACTTATGCTGGCGCTGTATGGATTAGTATTGTTTGTTAGAAACAAATGTAACAAATGTTGCAATGATTCTTTAATCTGCATATGCAGAATATTTGTTTACGAATATCAGCATTCGGTAAATACGAGGCTGTTTAGTTAAGCTTAATGATTGGCGCGGCTACAAATGACGCGGCTAAAATGAACACAAAATAGGTTCATTTTAATATTGCCATTGAATTTTTCGAAGCAATACGGACAGGCCGTCTCTTCTACAATCAATCAATAATTTAAAAACTGTTTCATGTCTTTACAATCGCATTTAAACATTTTTAATGATTAGTTATTTGCAAAAATTTAGCCTTTTGTTTTCATTTATCCTACTGAAAATTTCCTCCTTATTTCTTGTTTGCTTGTAATCCTTCATACTCACCAGCACTGTGCCTTTGTGCACGATCGGCAACGGTTTCGCGCGTAATCGCAAACCTTCATAGAAGTATCCGACCGTTTCGACGCCATTCTGTTCCACCTTCAGCTGTACCGGTCCGACTGTACCACCGAAGACTGCTCGCACGCAGCGTGGAAAGTGCGGCTGTGGCACAATCACCTTCCGGCCAAGCTTACCGTTCGTAGCCAGATACAGCTTGTAAAGTTCCTGTTGATCCATGCGCACTGCCGCCGCTGCTTCGAACGATGCACGTAACCAGGCGTACGCAAACTGTTCACTTTCCTGCGCTTGCTGTTGCTGCATGTGCTTGGCAGCGATTGAGTTGGGAGCGGGGCTCTGCACTGCCATGCCCGAAAGTTGATTTGGCATGGATCCGGTTGTGCTTGGGAGGTTTGACGAGGGCGTTTGTTGTTGTTGCTGATGATGATGTTGTTGTTGATGCTGCTGCTGTTGATGCGTTACAGTCACCATTGGATCGGTACGGGCAATCACGTTCACTGGAATCTGAGGCGAATCGGCTGCTGGTGGGCGTGTTACGGTCACTATTTGCGCTGGGTTGCTATTCACTGCATTCTGACCCTGCGTAGAGCCGGAAGGTTGAACAGAAGCGACACTAGCGGAAGGAGGTTGCACAATATGTTGTTGCGGTTGTTGCTGCATCAATACCGGGGGCGATGGTACTGGTTTGCTTGCGATCGTCAACGCCGGTACCTTCGGTACATCGGGTGTGGGATATGTGGTCGAATTATGCATTACACCGTGCACCTGTCCGCCATCCTTATGCACCGTTAACTGTGCCATTGTGGGTGGTGGAGGATTAGCATGTCCGCCGGGTCCGGTCGGATTTGGATAGTACCCGCCCTGACCGTGATTTTGCGCCACCATGTTGCCGGGAATTGTTTCAACTACACGCATCAGAATGCAAGCGTCCGGACCGTAACTTTGCGCCTCGACCGTCACCAACGACACGAGCGTATCGATCACGCCTCGAATGTGCATGATAGCGCTGCACGGTTTCTCTCCCATCGAAGTTAGCGAATAGATACATTCGAGAGTGTATAGAAGCAGCATGATGTCGTTCAGACAGAGAAACAGACACATTTGATCGAACAGCTGTTGGTTGAGGCAACGGTTCAGGTTCTCCTCATTCGCTTCTTTCTGCGCGATTTTGCTCAGTACCTCCAGGCAGCTGATTATAACACCCCGATCAGCTCCCTCCAGCCCTTCGGAGAGCGTCGAAATGAGACATCGTGTAACCTCATCAGATTGCGGATCGTTGATATCGATCTCGTTTGCTACGTTTCCCAGCATGTCAAGTCCAAGATGATGCAGATTGTTCCATCGCGCGTTGGCGCACATGATGAGAAAGCGGATAAAGGTACGATTGCGTCCCAGCACCTGCAAATTCTCTTCGTTGAAGCTAAGGTTGCGAAAGATGGCTGCAATCTGCAGTACTCGCTGACCGATGTAGTCGTTTGTACCGAGCCCCGTTCCAAGACTAAGGAAGGTACGGAGCGAAGCCGTACTCAAGCTGCCAGTCATAATCTCACTGTCTTGCTCCACTTCCTCCTCACCTGAACCACATTTTGCATCTAGCTCTTTCTCCTCGTCGTGATAAATGGCGGCAATCAAGGCGCTGGGATCTTTTCCCATCTTCGCGAAGCAATCCTCCAGCGACAATTCCAATACCTGTGGTTTCTCAAACAGACACTCCTTCCAAAATCGCTGCAACGAGTTCTTGCGAATATTCGAATAGTACTCGTTGAAGGTGTCACGCAACGAAAAGTGATTGAAAACACCGGCGTGTGCTAGCAGCGCGTACAACAACCGAGGACACTTGTCCACCTTCAACGTGTGCTTGTTTTCGTTCGACATTAGCGTGCACACGTTTATCGCAAAATCCTGCTCGTTTGGAAGCGGCGAGAGCAACGACAGTATCAGTTTGTCGTATTCAGACGCTCTGTACAGATCTTCCGATAGCTTCAGCGATGAGCGTAATCCCTCCGGCACATTGTGCTGATGGTGATTGTACACGGTCGGAGTCGAGTGAAGCATTCGGATGGACCACCGCCGGTGAAGACGCTTCTCGTCATCGTCATCTTCGGTCGGATCTTTGTCTTCACCGTGAAAGTTAACGCGCTCGTATCGGTCCAGAAAGCGGATGTAAATTTGTTTTAGCGCAATTTCGCTGTTTACACACCGCATTGGAAGCTCCAACTCTTCGATCACCTCGTCCCAATCTTCCCGAGCGTTCACCTTCATCCAACCGCCGCGACCAATTACAATTGAGTACAGCTTGTGCAGATCGACATCTTTCCCGCTGATCTTCGGAAGCTTCGAGTACGGTGTTCTAGAGAAGGGAAAGAATAATGAAAACCATGTAAACATTGCTCTACCGCTCTATAGATCCCCACGCTTACCCATGCTTCTCGTGGAACATCCATAGATCGTTAAGAAAGCTACATTTGTCTTTCTCGAACGTTGGCTTTGCTACATTTCGTCGCAAGTTCTGGGCTTTGGCCGATTCTTTCGGTGTTCCGGCAACACCAACAACACCGGGTCCGGTGACGCTGTTAAAGCTGGCGCCGCTTGCATCATTGGTGCTGTCGTCCACTACCATGGTGGGCAGAATGGTACGTTCTGTTTTCACTGCGTCTGTCGTCATTTCTACGTTTGCATGTCTATTTATTACAAGAACACTTTTCGCAAATGTTTATTTGTCCACTTTTAGCTAGGAAAATAGCTGTCGTTTCGGGGTTTTTTAGAATTCACACGAATTTTCCGCGGAGAAAAACGAAGCCAAGCGCGATCTTACTTGACAGCCGCTGTCAAATGCGCAATGACAGGTGAATTGTCAAATCACACACAAATTTCGAAACATCAACCGACGTGAAAAAAGGGTTAACGGTAAAGAACGCGCTCATGTTACGTGCGTTATTTCATACGAAAAAAACTCAAATTTCCTTAAATTGGTTAGTATAATTTGTTTGGTAAGTTTAAGCAAAAGGCTATTGAGAAACAGTTTCTGATATTTGTTGTGTGATTAAACTAATCATGGTGATCGCTGACGAGACTGTTTTGGGATAAACAATGCAATGAAAAAAAAAACAAGTTGTTACACGACGTTTTCTTTTGTTGAACTACAGCAAACTTCGCATTGCCCCAAAGAAGAATTAAAACTGTTTCAAACGAATTGTTGAACAATTTCTTTAAACGTCGCTGTTTTTGGTTATTTGTTTTAAACTATCGAGAATATGCTTGTTTTCTATTCCTAGTTCTCAGGGCAATGAAACGAGCGCAACCTTCATTTTTAAACGCCATTGAAACCAGCGTTGATCGTCGGAGACGTCCTCGTCCGATCAGTCGTGTTAATCTAGAAAGTTTACTGGCTCGTCAATCGTGTATGACTCTGCCGCAGGATCTGCCACTGCCATCCACTGGAGAGATGGATGGGTATGCTGAAGAGAACGAGCAGTACGAACAGGACAGTGCTAGTAGTGATGTGAAGGATGAAGAGACGGTCAAAGTGTGTCTTCGTCTGCGGCCGAACAAAAAATCAGCCCCAGGACGTATGGCTTTTCAGATAAAGGATAATACTTTGATTGTCCGATGTCAAGGAGAAAACGTATCATCCTCCACCAAGCACTACACTTTCAGCAACGTGTTCGACGACGAAGTGTCCCAGGCTGAAGTATTCGATTCCTGCATTCGGCCAGCGATCCGTCCCACATTAGGAGAACCAGGTGCCACCTTTCTGACCTACGGCACGTCCGGGTCGGGTAAAACGTACACGCTACTCGGCAATGAGGAGCAGCCTGGGATTGTACCGCGATCAATTGAACAGATCTACGAGGAGCTGTGCGATAATATTTCGCTCGAGCCCAGTCTCAAGATGGAATCGATGAAACCGATTCCGCTGAGCGACGAATCGGTATTGGACGAGTTACGAAAGCTTCGGGTGATCAAAAGCCGTCTGCAGGACACCGAGGAGAGCCAGATAATTCTGAGCGAAATTATCCAGAGCCAGCATCAATTCCAACCACTGGAAATGGGCGACAAGCGAGTGTTTATATGGATTTCGTTTGTGGAAATCTACAACGAGAACGTGTACGATCTGCTGAATGTGGACGGCGACTTTGGCAAGCGTAAACCGATGAAGGTCCTGTCGAATGATGGTAATGCGTACATTAAAGGTCTGTCCACGTTATATGCCGGCACAAAGACGGACGCGTACAACTTACTCCAGTACGGTCTGCAGAGTGCGACGTACGGGTCGACTGATGTGAACAGTAACTCCAGTCGTTCGCACAGCATTTTCACCGTAACGATCATCACGCACTCTGTCTCGACGCAGCGGATTTCGCAGTCGGTGTACAAGTTCTGTGATCTAGCCGGCTCGGAACGAATGAAGAAAACGGGCACCATGGGTGATCGTTTAAAGGAGGCACAGAAAATCAACACCTCGCTGCTGGTGCTCGGACGTTGTCTCGAGACAGTGCACAAAAATCAGAAGGCGAAGAAAATACACGACCTGGTGCCGGTTCGTGATTCCAAACTAACGATGATAGTACAGTCGGCCTTGCTTGGGAAGGAACCGATGACGATGATCGTGAATGTTTACCCCTTGGAAGAATTTTACGACGAGACCGTAAACGTGCTCAATTTTTCATCGATTGCGAAGCAGATCATCATCACCAAGGAGCGGAAAATGGTGAAGGCACCGCACGGCACACGGTACTCATTTTTCCTATCGCAAGCAATTACCAGCCCGTCAGTGAATAGCGAAAAAAATCAGTTGCTTTTGGAGTACGAGAGGTATGCAGAAGAATTAATTGATCGGTGTTTATAACATCTTATTCTATTAAATGATTTATTCTATTTTAAAAAATAGTTTAAAACAGGAAAACGAACGGCTGGTTGCCGAAACAGAGCAGAAAAATGCGGAAATTGTCTGTCTGCAAAGAAAACTGGCCATACAAGAGTTTCAACTGCGTAACGAGCTCACAGACAACTTTCAACAGCATTTCATTAAGATGGAAGAGTCGTGCGAAATGCGCATCCGGTGTGCAAAAGAGCAGGCCGTCATGCTTTACAAACATCAGGTAATGAGGGTCGTTTTGGTGTTTAATCGCTTTGCGATGGAGTGTGTTTGTTTTCAGTATCATTTACCTACCCGATTTATTCCAGCTGGCCACATTGGAAAAAATGTTGAAATCGAAGGATCAACTAATTATGGAGATGGAGGACGAACAGGAGGAGTATGAGAAGAAGCTTAAAGATTATGAAACGGAGCTTTCCAAGTATCGGCGTCAGCAGAGCCGCATTAGAAGACAGTCGGTATGAAGGATTCACTATGCTCATCTTATTTAAATACATTATTTTCATGTCAATCGTTTCGAATTATTGTTCTAAAGAAGAAGCGTTGGAAAGAAACAAACATTGCGATTCAAACATGGCATGTTTGAAATGATAAGATGTAATTTCATCTATTTGTAAAAATATTCCTAACATACAGTTAATAGTTTTGGTTTTGCTTATCGAAACGGATCATTTGAGCGGAATTGGAGGCATTTTTTTCACTAGCCATTTGTCGAGCAGTTTATGACGCAGCACAGTAGGTAATACTGGACATAATCTTGATAAAAGATATTTGTGAAAACCAAACTGTTGAATAGTGTTCACGTCCTCCAAATATATAATAATGCTCGTTCTAGCATTGGTTGAAAACAAAATGAAATCGATTTACAAAGATTGATTGGTAAGAAAAAAAATTATCGTTTTACAGCTAATAAAGTTATTTTTGTGGTTTATGTTGTCTCTTGAACTCCTGATTTATGTTGTCTCCTGTTGCAAATGCGAGATGGTTTTATTGCCACTGTATTCCTGCAGTATACGTCAGGAAGACTAATAAATGTCAGAAAAGTTGTGAACAAAACAAAACAGATTTGTAGAGAAAAATTGTGAATGAAAATAATTGAAAACCGCTGTAGTTATGGTGAAAATGGCTTATTTATGGATACCCTAAAAAAAGGGTACCGGTATTTGTGTAGTGGAAGTGAAATCTCTCATAAGTAATACGCAGCCATTCCAATCCATTGGTGATATTGAGGTCAAGTGCTTTGTACGCACAGCCACAACTGGCGTTCAATGCACCGAAAAGCTTATCCGTTCAGTGATTTGTGTGTGTGTAAAAAAATAATTGAAAGCACATTTCCAGTAGAAACATCGCTTTATTAACGATCCGCTTACATGCTGAGCGAATCCAAAATGCGGTACCGGAATGTTTTCTCATCAGCGGTCCGTTGTTGGAAGCGCAGACAAAGGGTGCTTCTGTTTTCGTTGACACAAATCGTCGGTATGGTGGTGCTGGCGGCGTCTCTAACCACACCTAGCTCCGTTGCCGCTGTTTCAACATCTGCCGCTGCCGCTCTCCGACACGGTGCTGATGGTACGAAGGATACATTCGGTTGGGATGATGTCGGTGATGAGGAGGAAGGGTACTGTGCCCCGTACAACGGGAAGGTCTGCAAGCGCTTCATAAACAGCCGGCAGGTTTGGTATAGCCGCGAGGACGGAACCGGTGGATGGGAGAACGAAAAGATTACCACCGCACTGTTCGACGATCTTATAAACGATCTGCCGCAGTACTGCCGTCCGGCAGCGGAGGTAATACTAATGCTTTTTCTTTTCATATCAGGTCAATACTTGCTTACTTATTTTTCCACTTTTCCAGAAACTCCTGTGTGCGTACGCTTTTCCTCAGTGCGTTATCAAAGATGGGACGACAATACGATTGCCTTTGTGCTACGAAGACTGTGTGGCAACGTATCTACAGTTTTGCTACAACGATTGGGCATTAATCGAAGAGAAGAAAGAGCGGGGAGATGTCATTAAATCGAGAGGCCACTTTAGATTGCCAAACTGTGAGGAACTGCCGCGCTACAACAAAACCGCGAAACCCCCGGTCTGCTCGCACGTCGGTTTGACCGAACTCGTCTCAGAGGAAGTGACGTGTAGGTTTCGCAAAGTGCTACGCTTCCCATACTTCCCACAAGACTCTTTATGGACTAATGGTATAATCTCTTTCATTTGCAGACGATTGCCGTATGGGAAATGGAAGGTTTTATCTCGGCACTGTCAACGTGACCAGCACGGGTATTCCCTGCCAGAAATGGGACTCACAGGAGCCACATTCACACCATAAACCACCGCTGGTGTTTGCCGAGTTACAGGACGCGGAAAACTATTGCCGGAATGCGGGTGGGGAAGAACCGACGCCTTGGTGCTACACGACCGACAAAACTGTCCGATGGCAGGCCTGTGACATACCGCTCTGTCGTGAGTATTGATTTGTGGATTAATGGATCGTTTAAAATGGAAGAGTAATTTTCCTTTCACATTGTCGATGAAGCGATGATTGGTGTTTCATGTACTTTAACCTCAACATACCGATTTTTGAGTGGATTATTGCCACATTATCCAAAATATATATTTAAGGATAGTTACGGTTTGAGAAGTTCATTTTGCAGTAGCATTGAATGGACCTAGATTTGTTACTAACACTGTGTTTTTCCTTCATCATTCTACCTTTCAGCTAACTCAACGGATGCTAGCGACATTCGGGGTAAGATTGATATGACGATGGAGTCGGTTTTCACCCCGTCGATGATCTTCCTTCTCTCGGGTATCGGTTTCGTGGCGATTGTGCTACTGCATCTGATGGTGTTGCTTTGCTATCGCGTATCTCGCCACCGGCGCAACCGTCGCCAGTCGGGAGCGACCGCTGGTTATAATACGGCAGCCTCACAGGACGCCGGCCAAGGAATCGACATCAATAAGCTGCCGTCGAATGTAAATTATCATCGAACGGGTGCGCAACTGAATCCCAAACTCGAGAAGCTCGAATTCCCGCGCAATAACATCATTTACATCAAAGATCTTGGGCAAGGTGCATTTGGGCGCGTATTCCAAGCGAAAGCGCCCGGACTAGTGGGTGGAGAGGATTTTACGCTGGTGGCGGTAAAGATGCTGAAGGACGAGGCGAGCCAAGATTTGCAGGTCGACTTTGAGCGGGAAGCTTGTTTGTTGGCGGAGTTCGATCATCCAAATATCGTAAAACTGCTGGGGGTATGTGCGATCGGGCGTCCGATGTGCTTACTGTTCGAGTTTATGGCGCGTGGCGATTTGAACGAGTTCTTGCGTCAGTGTTCACCGTTCGCACAGCAAAACCGAGCAGATAGTATTAGCACGGAGTTATCGCACGGTGATTTGCTGAACATAGCGCATCAGATAGCGTCCGGTATGGTGTACCTTTCGGAGCGGAAGTTTGTGCACCGCGATTTGGCCACGCGCAACTGCTTGATCGACGATCATATGGTGGTGAAGATTGCCGACTTCGGTCTGTCCCATAAAATCTACCTGCAAGATTACTACAAAGGTGACGAGAATGATGCGATCCCGATCCGCTGGATGCCGCTGGAAAGCATCCTGTACAACAAGTACACGATCGAGTCGGATGTATGGGCGTACGGTGTGTGCCTGTGGGAGATATTTTCGTTCGCCATGCAACCGTATTACGGGATGACGCACGAGGAAGTGGTGAAGTTCGTGAAGGAGGGAAACATGCTCGGCTGTCCGGAAAATACACCGCTGACGGTGTACGATCTGATGCGCAAGTGTTGGAGCCGCAAACCCAACGATAGGCCAAGCTTTCACGTCATTTACCAGAAGCTGCAGCAAATACGGGCCGATTTCGACGGAAAGATGCTGATGTAAGTAGCTTCCCATGTAAGCCTAGGTAGTGGTTTCGTAGTGGATAGTGGATGATGTAGGTGATTGTAGGGATAAGAACACACAAAACTCAATTTTATTCTTGAAAGACGAATAGTTTTGTAAAATACGAGAATCTAGCTACTCGCATTTTCTTGATCGCTTGAATCACGCTACTAGATTTATTAGATCTGCAGGTCAGAGGTGTGATTCGAGCCAAACAAAAACCCATCACTGTCAAACATGTCGCTTATCTGTTGTTTCTAAGCGTTCAAACTTTGAATCTGATATTTTTGTTTCAAAATATTCATTCTACACGACTAGCTTTCATGTCACCTTTCACCATTCATAATACTCAAGATTATCAGTTTTTTTACATAGTCCTCGTACTGCCAATGGAAATCTCAGTATTTTAGTTGATATTTATTGCAATTTTTCTTAAGAGGAATTTAAAGTAACATTTAATTAATGAAAAATGAATGATCGTGTGGACTCCAATAGACTGTTTTGCTTTGAAGTGGACTGATTTGTGTTTGTGTCCTAACATATTTCTTTAGCAGTAGTTACATTAGTCATATTATAAATTAAACTAATATTTCCCAGACGAGCTTGAACCCCTCGATCTTAAGCGGCTTATTTTGTACGCTTTGAAACATTGTTTTGCATAATTTCTGTACTGTAAGGATCATAACATGTTGGTTCTTAAGGCAGTGATTTTTTTTATGAGAATATGGTGTATCAATTTGCAATAGTGAACGGAGCATATCGAAATTATGATTTGTTAGTAAAATGGTTTTTTTTGCCGAATAGTTTTTCAGTTTTTCTGCGCAATAGCACTTAGTAACTAATAATGGTTTTAATAGCTTAAGACACAACTTTTCAACCAGAACCAGGCTTTTTCCTGAACTTTTCGGGTGAGGTTTTCGATCGTAATAATATAAAATTTTTAAACCAACAAAAAGTAACTACCCCATTCAAATTTTGTTTAGGAGTGGAGAATAATCACCTTCAAGAATCAATTAGACCATGAAAATAAATGTAGTGTACTTTTCGAAAAAGGTGTTGATGATATGAAGGTGAAAAAAAAAATAAAAAAAACATTTAAAGTTTCAATACATCTTTGGTCAGCCGGCAAGGGATGCCCTCAATTAATATCCAAATTTTAAATATTATGTTTCGACTTCGACAGTAACAGGTTAAAATTTGACTGACTTGCGAAGGTAGAATAAAGTTCCGATGAATTAATTTTTAACCTAACTACTTGACCATTCAGTAAAATAACACCTACCTCGTTGGACTTGAACAAGATCGGCTTGCATTCGAAATTTGCAATTGAAAATGAACACAATGAAACTGTTCCTCTTGTCTGCTCCCTGATCGACAAAGTAGATAAACAATTCGAAATATAAATTCTTTGAATACAGCAGTTTTTCGTCCACGTTTTGGGTATTTACAATTTATTTATTTTGGACGAATTTGTCACGAAATTTTTAATCTTTTTCCTTCTTTTTTTGCGCTCAAGATCAACGTTGCTCCATTCGAATACTTTATGGAAACACATTTAAGATTACGATCACGTTGTTGTTTGCCGTAATGTCTCAATCTGATCATGATTTCAGTTAAAACTAGGTGAGAGAACTTAATATAGAAATTTACTATGAACAAACGTTAACAAATTTATGATTTTCCAATCGAAAACCTCTTCGATCAGCTCAGTTATAGGAAAGCATAAATGGTTTACGTTCATTGTAACATACGGATGAGTTTCAAAACTGCGATTAATCTATCACTCTGAAGATCTGGTTAAACTACTCAATGATCAAGACGTCATCTTGATTGTTAAGCTTCAATTTTGACCAATCTTTCCAAAATAAAAGTAATAAAGTAAGACATTTCTACCATAGCTTGTAAGTGGTACAATGATAAGGCAGTACGCATCAACGCAGTTTGCGAAATAGTTTTTCTTTCCAAACTGCGAAACAGTGCCCATCTACAAAGAAGTACCAAACGTATAGTTACTCGCACACAATAACCATTTTGTTCGGGGAGAACGATGGACCTCCTCGTAATGAGTGGCTTGTTTCGCATAGTGTAACCTGTTCTGAAAAAGCGCCGAATAAGGCGATGGCCACAAAGATGTTTAGCACGTAAGAGTACCTCCTAGCGCCAATTCATAGTGGTTGGCTCATTAATTGGTTGATTGCTATTAGTATAGTATGGGGAGGTGGGGAGAGGGAAAGGGGTTAGGCTACTACCCAAAGACCATTTTAATTGATGATTACAAGGTGTTTATAGGATAAGGTAAGTGCGATAATGTAATGAGTTTGTACGGTGAAGAAAGCCTGAATGGAATTATGTATGATACAGCCATTAGCATCCAATCCGAAGCGTGCGTGTGTATGTGTGTGGTTAGCGCAGGAGGTGTATTAGCATAACTTAAAAGTGAAGCAGAGGAAAAGAATAATATAATGAAAAAGAGAAATAATATGTGTGAAGGGTATAACTGAAAAGAAAACAAACCAAACCAAACAAAAAAGCATACAAACCAAGTGGAAAAATAAATATATAAATGTGTTTTGTCTCAACCCGAGATTGTTTGATGTTGGTTGCAAAAAGCGATCGCCGCCGAAACCTGCATACGAAAGAAAATAAAAAAGAAGAAATTTCGGTACGATATGGATGACGCTGATGAGTAATACAACAGCGAACAGCGGCGTCCCGCTCATCGTAACGTCAATGTGATTCCGCGCGAGCACGTGCTGTGTCGTCATTGGAAGGAATTCCTTGGCGTTAGATAGTGTAAAGTAAAGAAACTGAGAAGTAATGGCGAATTGCGACGGAACGTCTGCCACAAGTAGGCGAGAGCAGTGTGTGAGATTTGTGAGGTATGCGACCGTGTGAACCATGATGCCTCGGGCGTTTATTATTCGACCATTCGAGTGCGCAGCTCACGTGCGGTTTTGCGTATGCCAGAATCGGGCGTCGATGTTGTGGTGTATGTGAAATTTCATATTAGTTTTGGAAATAATATCACATACAATAGATTTGCAGTTTTTTTATGTTTTTTTTGAATCCAGCATTTCTACCCTGATACGTTTTGCATTATGGAAAATAATGCTTGCTCTTTGCTGAAATTCATATCATGCTGCATGTACATCAAAGTAAACCGGAAAATCCCTTGTGTTTCTCATTGAGGATATATTATAAATAATTGAAAATGTTGCTCAGAAGAAGCGCTTATATTTGTATCGATTTTATTTATGTTTTTGAGGAAAATTTCTCCTCTTTGTATCTTACAGAATTTCTTCCAGAAAATGTGTAATCAAGCGTGGATATAAGATCTCTAAAATACGAATTAAACTCGTCCCACCTTTAAAATGAAACCCTACCTTTGCGCCACATATCACTCTTTTCCCACCTCCTCACCGGTGGTGCGGGCAGCATGTTTTATTTTCGCGCCCGATTTTCGGTTCCAGTCACGTGTTATGCTTTCAAACGTCATTCGCGACCGCTCGCGGGTCTCTCTCGCTCGCGAGATGAATCAGCGCGAGGAGGGAATCCGCGCACCAAAACCGGCTATTTCTATATTTACCGTTTGCCAGCGTCTGGTGGCGAGAGTCGGGAATTCAAAAATTCATAATTTGTCTCTTTGATTTGGGAACACTCTGACCCCTGGTTCCAAACTGGTTCCGACGATCACGATCTTAGCGCCGTGTTTCGCGGGATACGTCATCAAGGCCGAAGGCACGTCGTCCGGTGTTGATGAAGGCACGTACGTGTTGGTTAGGTGCGACCGTCGCTTTATGTTGTTCGGGTAGACGCCCGAATAGTTCGTTAGTTCGTTGTGTCTGTTTGGGGGTGGTGGGAGAGCGAATAAAAACAAAAAAATAAAAAGCGCACGTGCACTGGTACGCCAGCATCTTCGCGAAGAGTGGATGGGGAAATGATTAAAAATTTATGTTTTGAAGCATTTTTGGGATTTCGCGAGTATTTCCCTCTCGCTGGTTGTTGCCTTGCCTTGTTCTCTCGCTATCGTTCTCTATTTCACTGTTCGGGGCATCTTTCGTTCGTGCGGCAACGTTTGAATGATGATCGATTGGAAATTATGAAAAAGGCGTATTTCCCATGGTGGAAATTACCGTCGATATTTGAGACAGGAGGTATGGCAGTGGGCATTATTTGGGTGTGTTGTTTAATTTTATTCCACTACATAATTAACACTTTCCGTTCGGGTTGGGTATTTTTCTGGACGGGCCCATCGTTGCTAATATATTTATGAAACAGGTATAGGTATATATATTTTTTTCAAACTCATCTCTATGTACATAAGCAAGGGCGATGATAGTTTTAAAGTTTACTATCGTAGCAATCTGTGAATACAGATGTAGTCTAAATTTCAGATCCTTTATTTTGAGTATGGCTCTTTGATTGTCTCATTTTATTTTACATGATAAGGTTTAAGATTTTATTTTTTATTTGTTTTGGTGACGTTTCTATGTTTTTTTTAGTTGAAAATCATTGCAATAAATCAATGAATTGCCATCCATATTTGGGATCGAAATATTATTAGGTATGTTATTACCTAAAATCTTTATTATCTAATAAAAAAATACTTTAATAGATTAATTGATTAATAAAGTTAAAATAGTTTTTAAATGAAAAGCTATTATTCTTAAGTGATTTTTCTATTTTTTTTTGTGATTGCCAATCGGTTATATGTAAACAATAAATCTCAAACACATACTTTCTCACATTCTATCTGGAACCCGTGTGTGTTTACTTGTTTTGTTAACTTGTCCTGTAGATTTCTAGAATTAATTTGGAAATCTACTTTGCTTGCTTGCTAAAAATTCAAGAAAGTATTTTACTCGCTGGTATTTTTCTCTAAACAGATGATTTCTTAATCCATTTAGAGTATGTATAAAACTTTTCGGCAGCACAACTTTTTTTCTGAATCGAGACGACATATTTAGATGTACTTTTACATCGAACCGATATACATCATTTGCATACCAGCGATGAATCAATGCATATTGTGGGTGAAGTTTGCTAGTTATGGATCTAGCGATGGTAAGATTGTTAAGAATTTGCCTACAATTTTGGCAACAAATTTCGGGTCATCATTCTTGCATCCAACCACCCTTCACCCTTCTCACAACCGTCACAAGTTAGACAATTACAAATGCTTCGAGAAAAAAAAACGATCAGCCTGTTTATTATTTGTTCCGGAGATGCTAAAGCACCAGCAAATTAAAACAAAAACTACGCGGTAAAATTTCGACGTTACTCTTATGCGCTACTTATCACACGATTATGAAAACTATCACAAGCCTTAAATGCACAACTCGCAACACGGATTGGTCGAGAGTTTTATTGGACTTTCGCAGCCCATCGCCAGGTTCCCGGCGGTGTCATGTCGTTTTGCGTTTGGGTCGCTTTTTGTGGTGCATAACGTCTACCAGAAGATGTTGAAACCACGAACCAACGGATACCAGAGGAAGCCGATGTTGGTCGATTCCATAGCGTCGAACCCTTCGTCGGTGATGGTTGCCGCTAGGTCGTAGATGATCGTTTTGGCCTGGAAAGAGTTGGCCGTGAAATGAGTGTTGGTTAGTTACACCAAGATGGTTCGGGGAAACGTGGTGCTGTACTTACATCGCCATCCAACAGCGGTCTCGGATTGCCGGCGATCGCCGACGGGATGCTGTCGTCCTTGTGACGAGGTGCATCGATGATATTGGGTACGGGTGCACCCACGGCGGTTCCAACGTCCACCAGCAGGGCAACGAACGTAAGCCGCATAAGCAGCAGAAACACACTTGACTTCTTCACCTTCGGCATCGCTTCTGCACAGCGTTTCGAAATGTAAAGTATTGTAACGACAACGGGGAACACTTTTCCGAAATTCGACGAAATTCTGACTGATCCTGGGCATAGAGGATCAGAGCCGTTTTATAAGATGCCTGCGCAAACTTTCGGAAGTCCCGTATGTGTGTCTGACGTTTCGCGCTATGTATTGCTCGGCTCCACCAGCAGGTTCCTCCCGGCAGGGTTGTGCAAGTGCGTTCGATCGTTTGTTTACATACTTTTCATCTATGCGTCCAATGCGGCATTCTCTCGTCTTCGACGCTGCGGCCGCTTATCGTGCCCGCTGTGACATTCGTGTGCGTTCTATCGTGTCCGTTAGGGAAAGCTGAGAAGGATCGGCACGTGCTGGCTGTGCTTCGATGGCGTCACCGTTTCCGAACCGAACACTGTTCGGCTTGCCCGAACCCGGAGCGTCGCGGGCGGGCAACAGCGAAGCAATACCAGCACGCCATCCGACATCGGCAGACAGTCCTTGTCCGGCTGATTTTGAGCTGGTTCATTGCCAGTTTTGCACCCACACAGGTGTTGATGGAATTCGAGAAGGTCGTTTAATAGTGTTTTTGGTACCGCCTCCTAAATGAAATTTTATCCACAGTATTAGGAGAGGGTTGTTCATACACAAGAAAGAGTGATCAGTGTTTGGTGACACACACGGAGGAAGTAAATACGGAAGGATTCACTGTATTGAAATTCAACAACCCGTTGTTGTTGACGTTCGGTGATTTTTAGTAAATTTGTCAAATCGCATCGCGTTAGAAAGAAGGCTTCACGCTCTAGTGGAGGTGTTTACAAATCAGTTTAAACCGTAAACAAACCGATATGTGGTTTATTCTTCTCAACATATTCGGGGGTTTTTCTTCAAATCTTAAGAATAGAGATTTGAAACAATCATAGATTATTTTATATTTACAATCTACAAAATATACTATCGTTTCTTTTGCCGTTTAATTTATTGGCTTCTCTCCGAGGTCTTACTGCGATACATCATACACACCAGATTTGCTCATTTCTATTCCTTTTCCGAAAAAGTAGCTTCGTTCGTCATCTGTAGACATTCTAAATTTTTATTTCATGTTAAATAAATTGAACAATTTAACGAAAGCGTCATATATTTCATGGAAATTATCAAAATTATCCATTGTTCATACCATATCACCATCCCGTTATTGTTTTGAAATTGAATCGAAAAATAAACGACAGAAGTGACAACTTAATAAACCTGTGAAAACTAATTTCCAAGGTAAAAGCTTGTTTGTAGGTTTATTTAGCGGGTTTGAATTAGTTTTTTGTCTTCCAAAAATGATAATCTCTCTCAATGGAATCTTCTTGAATCATCTTGAAACTGGATGTTGATAAAAAAGGCTTTGAGAAAATGATTTTTTTTAAACAAAAATTTATGGTTTTTAATTCTTTTCAGTCTTTTCAGTCAGTTTAATTCTTTCAATTCTTTCAGTTGAATTAAATTCATCTTTGCACCTCCTAATGTTGCTAATGCCACGTTTAAGTAATACAAAATAAGTTTGTTGGTTAGTCACAAAACCATATAATAAGCTTTCATATAAAGTACAACAAAAAATAATAATTTGTGTGCCTCACGGGTGTAATCTCTGACCCTTTACTTTTGTGTCAATAATGTGTAATTTATGTAGTATGACGTAAAATGTATAATCTCGACTTAAAATGTATGATGTGTTTATATTAGTAATGGGTTCGTAGGAAATTATATTTTTCTGCCCAAAACATGTGTTGTTATTTCGTTCTCGCATGCGAATGTTCTAATGATTATTCTAATGAACTATTATAAACTGACAGTAAAGCACTGTTACTGAAATGGAAGGCACTATGGTGGGCTAGTTAATCCTCGTTAGTAGTCCAGAGGAGATATAAGTACCGATCCAACCGTGTGTAAAATCTGCGCTTTTACCCCTATCTTCACTTCATCATACATTTAGCAAAGGAACGACTGCATTTTGTACAATTATTGAATAATTGTCTGTGGTGCTAAATCTGAAATGATAACGTTTACAGCCGCGACTTGGTGGACTCAACATATTTTTTGTGCAGTGAAGTTTAAATCTTTATTGGTTCAAACTTCCACCAAAATTTTGGCTTTTCTACATTCTCATTTCTAAGATATTAAGAGGCTTTTCAAATATATAAAAAATATTGTCAAGTATAAAATATACAAAATACTATCAGCACTAAAAGGCTTAAAACTGGAATGATAACGAAACTATTTAGTATAATATACCAGTTTCAAAGTTATTTCTAATCCATAATCTATCAGTTCGTATCCATCTTCAAACTGTCCCTACTTATTTTAATCGTTATAGATATCAATTCAATGTTAGTGGCAACATATTTTAATAACCCTTCTAGATCGTAGTTTTATCTCTATAAAACTATAACAATAAAAATAATAACTAAACGAATTGGCTTTTTTGTGGGACGCAACTAATTGTAATGTAAAAGAGGTTGTTTTTTGCTAACACTGTCGATTTTGTTCATATTTTCGACAAAACTAGCGGGACCAGTGTTCCCTCGATCATAAGTGTTGTAAAAATGGGAAGAAAAGTATTTTCGATCGAGGCCACATTGAATTCGTTCATATTCTCTACCCAAAAGGACTTTCTCGTCTTTGATTTGACTGCTTCGCCATTTTCAACTGTATAGAAGACATGCTGAACTTGAAACTTGAAACATGTAAAACACGGTATTTATTTCTACTATTATTTGTAGTAATTTTTACATATTATTTGATAAACAATAGAGATGGTTAAGCAGCGACACTTAACGAACAGGTACAGAGGCAGATTTGAATTTGTAAAGTAAATTTAGGTGTTTGAACTGTTAGGAATGGTGTCCGGACTAGTAGTCGTATCCATAACTATAGCCGTAAGGGTATCCTCCATATCCGTAGCCACCATAGCCACCATATCCGCCATATCCGTAGCCACCATATCCTCCGTAACCACCATATCCTCCGTAACGTCCATATCCGCCATATCCGTAGCCACTATGGCCTCCGTATCCGCCATAACCGTAGCCGTAGGAAGGATAATAGTGAAGGTACCCGTATCCGAACGTTTCAGCCTTGTCCAAATCATCCTTTGCCTCAGCATTAACTGCCGTCTCCGGCGCGTTGGGTTCGTCCGCGATCGCTTGCTTTTCAATCGACTCCACACTCCTAGCCCTTCGCATGGGTAATGGGGCGAAGGGTGCAGGGGCTCCAAATTGTGGTGCTTGCTTCGTTTGAGATGCGGCACTAGCCAGAGCCACGAGGGCAAGGAAACAGGCAAACTGTTGAGAGAAGAAGATTTCAATAAAAGTTGCTTTCAGCATATTCTTAACAATAGCAAGGAACACTCCCAAACTCACCTTCAGCATGGTAAATAAAATTATGAATATGTTGGCTTCACTGCGATGTTGTTCAACGACGAGACCGGATCGGAAACTGATACTGAAACGAGATCAGAGAAAGCGTTTTATACCGAAAAATTCTCATTCTCACTGACGTCAGCAAACCGCCGAAGGTAAATATTAATTTATTACAGTTCGGTATTTTGCACGGGAATCTGGATTTTGGCAGTTTTGGTTAGCGAAGCCGCAAACGGTTAGACAAACCTGTTTCGCCGACGCAAGACGCGAATGATTCAAACGAGTATGCGATAAGGCAAAAAATGTCAAACACTGTAAAACCCTCCCATAAAGTGTAGGGCATTGGTATTTCCAACATATAATTGGGGATTGATTTAATTTATTTTTTTATTGGTCTAGCAACATTTGAAGAAATTGGTTGAGTAGAGTGACAATAACGATGATATTACAAGGAACATTACACCAGACTACAACCAGATTACGTTGTATTTTTTCAGTGTTAACGTTTTTTATTTTTACTTTTTGGGTCGGTCCGGTGGCTTTATCGGTCTTTCACTCGATAGGGGCGCATCCCACTCCTCCTAGCAAGGAGTTATTAATCAGCTATGGTGGTAGAAATAAGTTTAGTAATCCGGATAACGTGTCTATTAATGATTAGTTTTGATGCATGATTGTAGTAAAATTCATTAAAAATATTTTGTATTTTATGTTTATGTTTTAACTGATAGAATTAGAGGTTCTATGAAACCGATCGACGATCGCCATGATACAATCGCAAGCAGAGGGTGACGACGGAGATTATGTGAAGGAACATAAAAAATGATTACATTTTTTCATTCAATTGTTTTAAATATGGCGCCTAATTTTGGAAACCGTTGTACACATTTTCGATTTAACATCGGAACATCGTAAGGCTACGGTATCTGCAGAAGAGAATAACAAATGCAACATTTGCATTTGCCTCTAAACGATTGCCTCCCGATGTATGATACGCACCATGAATCGATAGAAAACGGCGTTTTCTCTCGAGGAGTTTAACGTATGTTAGACGAACTCATTGGCATGGAGGTGTGAAAGATGAACTGCATTTTTGAGGGTGACAAATGTATCGAAGCATTTCTGTACGCTACATAAGCGTGGACCGGACAAGAGAGAATGAATTCACGTTGTACTTTTCTTTCGTTCCGCATGACTCGTTCTATAAACAAACAGAGAGTGTGCGGAAGACGATTTTTGCAAGTCAGCCAACAATATGATACCATTTCGCTCGGAGACAGATAGTTGGTAGCAATGATTTGCAAAAATCAGTGTTATGACGAATATGCTGAGTAGAATGATCGGGCGCGTAGATATTGTTTCATCATCTTAAATCTTTCTATACATTTTATAGCAAACGAGGTAACAAAACAAAAACGAAGAAATATTGTTCAGGTTCAAGGACAATTTTCTAAATCACGGCGTTTGCGAGAAATGAGTTGAATTGTATTGTCAGTAATAGATTAAATAATATTTGATAAAATTATTTAACAAACAGTGCAACATAGTCAATCCGAGACTTCAACCAACTTCAGAAAGCCGCCAGAAAGATAAAAGCTCGTTAAATGACTTCCAGGGCTATAATTTACATCGCTTTTTTCATGCCATAATCAGAATTATTTTCAAACATCAATAAGATCAATTGTTCTGACATTAGTTATTAAAAAATTAATTAGAACAAATAGTTTATAACACATATTAACACTACAGTGATACTAACGGCTGGGAAATTTTATCGATTTGTTATAAATTAGTAGATAGCTCACTCAGCTAATTCCAAGTTAACTTAATTTAATCAGGCATCACCTTTATACCAAGACGTTAATACTCATTTGAATTATGTGAGTATTTATGAAAACTGTTTCTTTTTATTCTGGTTTGTTTTTTTTTGCAGAGAAGTGCTAAAAAAACTAAATCAGTTTTACTTTCATTGCTACCATTTCGAACGATGTCAAATCACACCCGGGAGGCTCGATGAAAATAACCTAAGTCTTCAGACAGTGACGCAAATTTAAAACACACGTAAAGTTCATTCAAATGAGCTGGAAGTGTACGCGTCACAGTCCCACAGGGATGATGGGCACCCTAATACCGGTTTTATGCCGACTCTTTTAGGCGGTAGCGGGGAAAACACGTGTGATTGAACTTGTGTGCTTTGTGGTAAGGCACCCGGCTATCGGCTATCGGTATAAAATCGACCGTTTGGTTGGAAACGGCATCAGTTTGCAGAACGAAGCGCATTACGTACGGTTGAATATAATAACCCAACTTACAAAAATAAACATGTTTAAGGTGAGTGCTGGAGACAAAGTAGATGGTATTGGAAAGCGAGTGATCGTTATTTATCTTCCCTTTGTAGATCGTGTGCCTGTTTGTCCTGATCGCCGTTGTGGCCGCAATGCCCAATGGACAGATTGTGAAGCGTGAAGCTGTTGCACCGAGAGAAGCGCCGATGGAAAAAAATGCACCGGCTGAGGAAAGCGCAGTGGAAGCTCAGGACGATATGGATAAAGCCGAAACGTTTGGATTCGGTTACAAGAAGATCATCCACGTAGGCGTACCATATGCATCGCCATATGGATACTACGGAGGATATCATCATTACCCGAGTTACTACCACGGATACCATGGTTATCACGGCTACGGTAACTACTGGT
>JXWZ01003928.1:0-16710 GCA_000956215.1 Anopheles farauti No. 4
TGGGAGCGGTAGTGTAAAAGATGAATATTAGATTTTCGTTGCTTTCCGGGGTCAAGATGCATTAAAACACAAAAAAAAACTATTTACAACAGAAAGTCGAAACGCTTTAAAAACGATTGAGCTTTATGAGCTTGAACCAAAAATACCACTCCATACGTTGACGATGGCGTTTCGATAATCATATAAAATATTTACAAAATTATCCGTTTATGAATACAGCGCGCTCGTCCTCGGCTTCTCAGCACAACCGTTTACGATTACACTGTGCACCCACGCTACACAGTTTGTTTGATCCTGGGCAAACCCATCCATCCATCGCTCCATCTGGTGCGCAATAAAATAAAATCTTACGTATCCTCCCCTTTTCCTTCGCAAGGCTTTCGTTGACGACCCTCGCGGGAAGTGTGGAATTGGGGTAAAAACGGGGCTGCACTTGGTTCGTCCTTCTTGTCTTTCGTCGGCAACATTCGCACCGTATTACCGGAGCTCTAGGTTGAATTAAATTTAATGCTATTCTTAAGGCAAACGTTTCTCTGCTCTTCCTTCTCCGACATTGGCTGCTTTTTCATCAAAAGGAGTAAAAGAAGCAGGACAACTCGAACAAAAAACAAAACGCAATGTATCGTCCACTAAGCGGGAATGGAATATTTTATGTCTGGCTGCAGTCCGGCACGCGGGGAAGTGGGGAAGCGTTTCCGTCAGTCGGTAGGTTCATCGGCGCTTTTCGTCCGGCAAGAAAAACAAAACATGCAAATAACACTAAAACATCGTCCGGGCGGCAGGATGCGGGTTGCTGATCCTTTTTCTTTTCTATTTTTTTTGTGCTGCAGGTTCCCTTTTGTCAGCGGTGGCAAAATTCCTGTGCACGGACATTTAACCTTTCACGGATCCTTCTCCACGCGTTCGTAATTTTGCTGCTGCTACCGTCGGTTCGTTGCACCGTTGAATAATTTCCCCGGCCGACCGGCAGGCGGCGGGCTGGTAAGGTATCAACCGGAATTTATCGTGGTGGAACAGATTATCAACGGTGGACGGGGGATGGTTTCGCGACCGACAGGATTCACTTTACGTTCGTTCGGCAACAGCCACCCTTTGCTATCGTCTATAAATCAATGTGGAAGGAAAAGGATTAAGATTAGTATGTTCGCTCCGGAGAGAAACAGAGTACATTTTTGAGAGAGAAGAAAAAAAAAACCTTAAGAAAAATTGCGAGTTAGGAACACCTTTTCTAAGGGTGAATTACTGGCACATCGTTTCGAAACTGCTTTAAGAAGGTGCTCACAACAATTACACCCTTTGTTGGAACCCTTGATTTAAATACATTTAAATTAAATCAAGCTATTTTTTATATCCATCCCGACCGATCAGATTTTCTAAAGTTCGTACACCGAAGGTAATGGAACCAACAATGCAAAGGGTCGTCCTCGTTGAATTCCTAGTAGGCGCTCGAGCTCACCCTTTCATTTAACTCTTTCCGATCCACTTTCCATCAGATCCTCCAGCGATCACAATCAAGCGACGGAGGGTATGTATTTTTTTTTTTTTAAACTTTCCACAACTCGGTTCGCAAAGAATTTTGCATTTCGCAAATGGGGGTTCGCAAACAAAACTTTTCACCAGGCGACGCATCAGAACATAAATCTTGTGACCCCCGGCCTTCTACACCGTTGTGTTTTTCCTCTACAAATGGACGACCATCATCTTAGTAGGCGAACGAAACTTCAAAAGTGTTTTAACACCCCCTCCGTTTTTCACTCCGGTACCGGTAGCGGCGTGAGGTTAAAAGGGGTGGCAAAATAAAAGCAACCGATTTTTCTCGCTTTCCCTCGGTGGACGTTGAGGTGGCAGAAATTTGCACCCCGCTTGATGCAAATGCAAATTGTCCTTACTACGGGCTGGCTGAGAAGTCACCGCATCGGGCGGACCAAATACTAGTCTTAAATTCCTGGCGAGTGCATCTTTCGCCTCACTAACAGCGCCTTTGTTGTGGTCCGCACGATTCCCGGCCAGCGTTGTTAGGGACGATGGAAAGTTAGACAAATTCACGCAACAATTCACACCACATTCATGCTGCGGTTTTGCTTCATGCTCAACAGCGTGCTTGTGGTGTGGAAGGAAAAGAGGTCACACTAATAGAAACATGATTCCCCTCTACTGGTACAGGTGATCGGCCATTACTCGGGGTAACAGAATGTACCCTTGGTCCATCTCAACTGCATTCCAGGTTGGATGCACTTTGGGTGTGGTGGAATATTTTCACACTAATTAGTGTCACTTTACTCCTGCTAAACTCACTGCGGTCGACTACTACCGGGAACCGAACCAACGAAGCGGTTCCGTCTTTGCCAGATGCGTTGACAACCGAAACTAAGTGCACAAAGCCTACGTTGGCGTATTTTTTTAACACACATCGTTACCAAGCAACCATCCCAGCCGCACGATGATGTCAAGTGTTTGATGTGGTTTCGATGAAGAATACTTCACACTCTCCACACCGGGTTCTCGTGCGTATCGTTTTGTGATGCGGTAAGCCGAAGCAACCGGTGCAATCTCCGTGGAACATTTTCCAAAAATGAAAAATGCAAAAACTGGGAAGAGTGGAACAGTTTTCCTATCCCCATCAACAGTTCCGATCTCCAGATGTTGATGTTTTTCAAGTGCATTGTCAACACTACCTCCTTCACCAAGTGCATTGCTCATTTTCAAATAATTTCCACTACATAACCGTGACGGTTGTTAAAATTTCAACTCCTGTTGTCCTCATAGCAGCCGCCCCAGTGGAACCGGTTCCTCAACGTTCGGGATCAAATATTGATGCGGTGCTGTCTCGAAAGTGCCTTCCACTTTATTGTTTCGGACTTTGATTGCAGCCCATTACGGGCTTCGAGATGGACAGGCTCGTTTCGAGTTTTATGAAACATCTCGAGTGTCACTCGGAAATGCACAGCCAATCGAACGGCCCGTACCATTATCTGCGGTCTACGTCTGAACATGTGCGCAACCGGGCTTTGGATTTTATTCAAACGACTGGAGCTTAAAGCTTCGGTATCACGCTACACGCATCAGTATCTTAGAGTTTTATTAGAAACCCGCCTGGCTGTTTTTTGTTTCCTTCCTTCCAGCCGACGATGCAGATGAAAAGGACGGCGACTCTAATCCAATCAATCGGCTCGAATAGGCACTGTGTCTTGGTTTTTGAAATCCTCTTTGTTGTTTCTTTTCTATTCCACTACAAAAAAAAAAGAAAATCATCCCGGTACGCTTCCCGTGGGACACACTACCACGGCAAAGGGTGTCTTTCGCAACGTAGTCGACCGAATAAAAACTAATCCGTTTACGGATTTGACGCTTCCTAAACAGCCCAACCGGGAGTAATAAAAATAACCCAATACGGGAAGCTACGGTTGGGTTTGGCCGTAACGGATTGGTTTGCGTAAGTGTTGGACGGAACCCATTTTCGATGAGGTTCTACAGTCGACGGACGAGAGTTTAGTATCTTTACGTAAGAAAGCAAGCAGAAACTTCGGACTAGCTCGGGAAGGAAATAGAATAATGCCATTGATCGAACTGAAAGGAACCTTTTCTAGGGAGTAGATCGTAACACAAAGACATCATTACATTCGCTAGTACGCTGCAGTACGTACAGTAGCACACAAAAGGAATGGTACAAGGTGTTATTCGGTGATGTGTAGAAGCGTGTTAGTTGATCGTGTAATTATTCTGATACATTCTGTAGAAGACTCATGGTAGGTATTAATTTTAACCTTGAAGTGATTACAATTTATAGTATAAGAGCCTGTCAAAGCGTTATTCATAAATTAGGTAAGTAGAAAGTTGTGTCATATTGTATGTGATCAACTATATTCGCTAATTCACTAGCTCTCCGCAAGAACAAAAACTCTAGCGAAGTAATAAAATAAGTTCGAACAGTGCGCCATTGCTAAAGCGAGCAATGACCAAGCGCAAAGCTGGTCCAGCATGCACCATACACCGCGAAAACTAGAGCGACACTCACTCCACCACCACGCCAGAACTGACGGCAAGCGTCGTAAACTAAGAGCGAAATGAGCCATGAGCTAGCCATACTTTGCGCTCGTTTCCCCACACACTCACTTCCAGAAGTTGATCTTCGACGGATTTCACGCGGATCTAGGAAAACGATGAACCATCGGAAGCAGAATAACAAAAAAAAAAAACGCACCGAAAAGGATTTTGCGAAGCGAGAGGAGCAGGGGGGGGGGGACTTTCCACCTAACCGCCCCCAGGTCCTGTAGCAGACGGTCGGCAACAATGAGAGTGACGACAAAGTCGGCGAGAGTGGAGTATGTCGCCAATCCGGACATTGGGTTTGACTTTACGAGTTTTAATGATGATGATGCTGGTGATGATGATGGTGCTGGTGTTGCAGGACCTGGCCGTGCGGACAAAACTACGCGCGGACAAATAGTAAATGAGGAAAAATCGTCCTCGCAAAGTTGAACCATTCTCCGCGGGTGCATTGCACGTTGCGCAGTTCGAGTACTGCGGATGGGAAAAAGTTTGCGAAGCGAAATAAACTTCCATTCAACAAGAGAATTAAGATGACTTTTTGTTTGTTTTTTTTTCTCCCCCCGATCTCTTGTAACCATAGTTGGCTGTGTCTCTGTATTTTCTCCTGCGAGTACGAGTAACTCACGAAACCAATCGGACAGTCCATCCGAATGGGCTTACTGTTATTAGCAAGTTTTGTGCCCTTCCGTTTTGTGCTCCATTCTCCGGGAGGACATCTGTGCGGGATTGAACGTGTCTTTCCTCTATGGCTGTGTGGATTTCAATCAACCGAACGCCCATTGTGTCGTCCCTTGGAGTTGGAGTTCCAGTTCGATCGGAGATGCGTTTTCACATTTCGAAGCGCCCTTATTTTGGAAAAAAGGGAATGGACTGTGTTTCCAGCGGAATGCTCGCAGTCGTCAAGAATAGACTAAATCTGTTCGGTAACGTTGCCAGTAAACAAAGGATTAGCTTCTTGTCTTTAAAAATGCCAACACAAAAAAAAAACTACAGCTAAAAACAAAAATACATCAGCAGAAATAAAAAAAACCCGAACGAATAAACGAAAAAAAAATCCTTCTGTTTTAGCTCCCAAACACAGTGGGAAAACTTGTTGCACCATACTGTTGTCTGGATGGTTCGAAAAGTTTCATCCACTGCACTTCGTGCACAGACAGTAAGCACGGAATCGCACGCAACTCGTCGTCTCAACGCGACCCAACTTTGAAAAAAAAAATAAATGTCGGCGAAACTCGAACGTTGCCCGCATCGTATGCCACTCGCAGAAAGAAAGCGCCCAATGTTTGTTCGATAATTGCAAATTCAAAAAAGGATCGACGATGATGCAGAAAACTTTTCACGTCCAGCTGGCTGGGGAGGGGATTAAACTTAATCGCACTTTAACGTTTTCCGGCTGTAAATGCGCGACTAATTAAATCTCCTTAAACCCACCTTCAATTCGTTATCCTACAGTTAACAGCTATCAGGCAAGTCTCTGGATCGGGAAGGGAGGTTCGCTTATCCGACGAACGGGAACGGTGCGTACGGGTTCGGGAAGAAGCCCGGGAAGGCAGCGGCAGCCGTCGGTTGGACGGCGACGGACTGCGTGAGGTACGTGGTCAGCACGGTCGGTACGACCGTCGTCGAGTAGAGCGTGGTGTAGGCCGTCTTGGCGCCGAACGTAAGCTTCAGGACCTTGCTGTTCGTTTCGGTCACGATCGTCTGCGTGACGACGGGTGTGGATTGAATCTGCAGTTGCTGCTGTTGCTGCTGCTGCTGCTGTTGCTGCTGGAGCAGCAGCGGGTTGAGCTGTGGGATGGGTGGAAGCGGAAGAGTGGGCAGGGTCGTCGTGACGAGCTCGTAACTGGTCTTGGTGATCGTTCCGATCGGGCGCGAGATGGTGCTGAGGATCGTGTTGGCACCGTTTATGATCGGGAGTACGTGCGACTCGTAGACGGTTTCGAGTTTGATCACCGGTTTGGAGGAGGTCAGGACGGATGGGATCTGAGCGGCGGCGGCTGGGTTGAGAAGACGCAACAGTGCAAGCTGTTGAAGTTGCTCGGGAGTTAGGGCAGGTGTTGTTACCGGTGCCTCGGTCGTTACTCTGTTCTCCTTGTTGTTGCCCGTGATCTTCTTTTTCGGCCGAATGTTCTCCGGAATGCTCGTCTTGTCCACCTCCGACAGGTCAAAGTCCGAACCGATGCTGGAAAGATCCAGATCCGACGGTAGTCGCTCGCGCTTCGGCTTATCTTCATCGTCGTTCTCGTTGTCATCTCCAAACTCCAGTTCAAGGTGTAGCTCCGATCCGGCTTCGTCCAGTCGGCTGTTGAACTCGTTCAGCGTACGCGATGGTACGAAGTGGTACAATTCCATCGGTGGCAGAGTCTTGGTGGCGGTAACCAAGCGCGTCACGTGGTAGGTCTGAATAAGCGTGTAGCTAGTCGTGTCACCATCACGGATCACGGGTAATATGTGCGTCTTGAGCATCGCCTGTGTGGTACTGAACGTCTCCGTCAGTGTCTCCAGCGGTGGAGTTTCCGTATCGATTCCAAGAGCGATTGGAGGCAGCGTGGCAATGCTCGAATCGAGCAGATTGCTCTCCTTGTCGATGTGCGTGGTCGTCGCGAGAATGTTCTCCGTAAGCGGTTCCGTCAGCGAGGGCGTAATGGTGGCCGTCTCCTGTTCCAACACCTTCTCGATAGTTGAGGTAACCGTGATGTAGCGTGTGTTCTTCACCGTTCCCACCTGCAATGGAAGAAAACGTACCAGTCAGTAACCGTTCAAGCCCATTGCTCGCGCTACTCTTGACTCACCTGGAACGTGTAGGGTGACTTGATGGTCGCAATCTCGTAGTACGTGTCGCGGAAGTCAGCCGGCGTCGAAATTTCCACCTTCAGCGTCTCGATCGGGTAGCGGCGCTCGATCTGATTGTCGGTTTCCGCGTCGTTCAGCACATTCCCATGCACCGAGCCGGACTGGTCCAGGTCCGCGTCCGTGTCCACCTTCTCCGCATGGTCGGGCGACTGCGCAATATCATTAGACTGTACGGACGTGTCGGAAATCGACGTGACGGTGGTGAGATTTTCCAGTACCTGATCCTTGGGCTTGACCGCGCTCTGCTTGCGGATCGCCACTGTCGGCTTCGCCGGCGACTTGTACTGCCAGCGGCCCGGCGATCGGTTCAGCTTGAACTTGTACAGACTGGTCGATTGGCCCGGATCCTGATCCTGCGGTGCGGACGGTTGCGGTTTCGGCTTGAACGATCGTCGGTTCGCCGCGTCCGTCTGCTGCTGCTGCTGCTGTACGGTCGACACACTGTGGGATGATGTTGGTTTGAAACCGTTACGTGAGGATTTATTGCGCCGGTTCTGATAGCCCGTGCCGGGCGCCGGACTCGGCTCGCTATAAACGGATACAGTGGCCACCTCCACGCTAGATGTAGAATATCGGTTATATCTTGAACTGCAAAAAACACGGTTAGCGGAAGAGAGGAAAGGGGGAAGTGTTTTACTATCACCGGGTGAGGTGTGTCTTTGTACAGCTGTGTCTAACCATCTTGTTGTTTTTGTTGTTGTTGTTGTTGTTGCATGCAGCACTTTGCCCAGCCGAAAACAAACCCTTCCCGCACCCCGGAAAATGAAACTCATTGGCCAGCGGAATCGTTGGGAGTGATCATATAAAAAGGTAACAGTATGCGCCTGAAAGTATGCATCATTGGGCACATCAGGTGATCAATTTTTTACTTTAATTTCTGTTTAGAAAATTTTAATTGGCTAAAATCTTATCAAAAGCGATAGTACAATCTACTATACAAATGGTTGTAATTATTTGACAATGTTGTATCAGATGTTATCTGTTTATTGATCATTTCCACAAGAACTTCGCGCTGGGTTTTGTGGATGGTGAAGTGATCATGTGATGTGTAGCATGGTGAACTTGTCTTTGGTGATTTATGTAAACAAGTAAGTGATAGTGAATATGAATAAAAAGTGTGTATGTTTCGATGAGTGAAAAAAATCATAATACAAAATGAAAAGTACCTTCATGCAAAAAAAAATAACGAAAACACAAAAATTAAAACGTGCAAAACAAAAATAACAAAAAACAACACAAAAATAATAAAACATACGAAAGTAATGAAAACAAATCACACATGCAAATGAAACAGCCTCGCGCACACATGTACACAAAAAATGTAATCAAACTGATGATGAACATGAACTGAGTGTAATGAATAATGAAAATGATGAACAAACGAAACCCGCAAACTTGCAGTCACACAAACACAATCGAATGCTGGTTTTGTACAATTTTGAGAGTAAGTGAAAGTTATAACGCAATCATATACAAACATATACAATTTAGATTTTCTGCTTTACTGTTCAGAAAGGCATCAAGGAGGTATAATGGAGAGTTAAAATGATAAAGAGAGATATATCACTGTTTTTGATTAAAGCACAAGAGAAATAATCTTCCGGTGTGCGTTAAAGTAATTAATAAAATGGTAGTAAAAGAGATAAAATATATAAAAATCATTCGAAGCGGTTGCTAAACTGAAGAAACGAAAACAAAACATATCAAAAACAAAACAAAACGTGTTGTTTTACAACACGGCAGCATTCATGCAATACACTCACTTACACAGCCCTGCATCGTTTTGCTTGTATGAGACACGCAATGGAACGAAATGAGACGATCGTTTTTGTGATTCACCCCGTTGTTTCGACGTTCCGATGCGCAACGCAGAACGACGTTCCGCATCGGGCAAAGTCACTTGCAAGCAATTATTTTCCCCTCCCCAAAGCTCGGTCCCGGCCTACTTACTTCTTCGCGACGGGCTTAACGATTTGGGTGTTGCGGTAGCGACTGCCCGGTTTCTTGCCGTAGGACGGACCACTCTGGGCCGGTGGCTGCGGGGTGATGGTGGCGTGCGAGGTGCTCACCGGTTCACCGTCCCCGCCCTGTTGCTCCTGCAGTTCGTTCTCGTCCTTGCTGATGCGGTTCTTCAAGCGGTTCTTGAAGTTCCCGCTGGCGCTACCGGGCAGTCGGCGCGACGGGCGCACCAGGCTCGAGCTGGGCTGGCTGGCGAACAAATTCTCCAGCGGCAGCCCAGTGTCCTCGAGTGCGTGCGTCGCCGGCGACGGCGTTATGATCGAGGCCGCCTCCGGATTGTAGCGCGGGGTCTTGTTGAGCGCCGGTGCTGCCGTCTTCAGGATGCGCAGCGTCGAGCTCGGGTTCAGCTTCGGCCGGCGGCCATCGCTGGTACCCGACGCGCTGCTCGCTCCCCCTTGGTTACCTTGAATGACATGAGACGTGCTTTGTAGGACCTGCGCATACTTTCCTGAAATGTAGGTGCCGATCACGCTGGTCTCGTGGACGGTGGTAACGCCCTCCTTGACCACGGTGCCGCCGAGCGTCGTCACCAGGCCGGTCGGGTGCGTTCTGCCCTTATTACCTCGCTTCGGTTTGGCCGCCTTCTCGCGAGCTGCTGGGGCGGCGGCGGCGGCGGTTGCGGCGGCTGGTTGCGAGGCGGCTGCCGTCGGACGTAGGTTTACCACGCGGAACGTTTCCTCCACGAACTCGGACGGTTGGCGCGAGAGGAAATCGTACTCGGGTTCACCGATGTTGTTGCCAATCTGGAGTACCGGAACCGGTTCATTGTCTTCCTCGTCATCGTCTTCTTCTTCCTCGTCGTCGGCGTTAGGGTCCTGCTCGTGCTCTGCTGGCGTCTCCGGAGTCACGACCTTGGAGGCGGGCTTCACTTCATCTTCCGAAATGTTGGAGAACATTATCGGCGAGTGTTCTTCGTGATGAGCCTCGGAGGCAACGGCCACGGCAACGGTTGGCTCCTCCGTCGTCGTCGTCGTGACCGGTTTGACAGCCTCAACAACGAGTGTCTTCGGTTTTTCGGTTATCTGAACCGGTTCAACCAGTTCGACAACTTCTGGAACATTTTCGATGGACTCAACCTGTTGTTCCTTAGGATCATTCACCTCCTCTTCCTCCTCTTCATGATCTTCTTCATGTTCCTGTTCCTGTTCCTGTTCATGTTCTTGTTCCTGCTCTTGCTCTTGCTCCTGCTCCTCCTCCTGCTCCTGTTCGAACTCCTCCTCTTCCTCCTCCTCAACCGATTCAACTTCCGGTGCCGATTCGGTCGTCGTTGTTGTCGGTTCAACCTTCGTTGCGACCACCTTCACGATCGGTGCGATCGGTTTTATGATCACCGACTTTGGGACCGGCTTTACGATAAACCGATCGGGCTGTGGCTGTTCCTGCTGGGGAGCCGGTGATGCTGCTTCGACGATTTTCGGTTTCGGTTTCAGGATCGGCTTGATCGCCACCTTCGGGACGGCTTTCGGGATGAACTTCAGCGGGCCGATCGGTTTCGAGGTGGGAGGCTTCGGTGTTTCCGGCAGCACCTGCACGATGCTGACCTTCTCTTTTGGCTGTACTGGCAGCACAACCGTTTTGCTGGGCTTTATCTCCCGCACCACTTCCTCGGTGGTCATTGTGGTGGTGGGAGTCGTTTCGATTACTGGTGGAGGTGGTGCCGTCGTTTTCGGTGGTTCTACGAAGCGAAGATACGTCGTTTATTATTTTAGTAAATTAAATTCAAACCAACAGATATGGGCGCCTGAAGGTATGCACGTCGTATTGCATTCGAATCGATGAGTTTTCCAAAAAGCTTAGAAGCGAATAATATTATCCATAAAGATTACATGCAATCAGTTAAACTCACAAAGCTACATCATCCACACACCAGCTAAGCCCACCATCAATGCTAATTGCCATAAATCCTCCCGGAACTTACCTGTCACGACAGGCGCTGCGCTCTGCGGCGAAAAGATCATCACCGTGTTGCCGATGGTGGTGGTAAAATCGAGAAATCCGTACACCGTCTGTGTGGTGTAGTAGTCCGGGTTGACGTCCTGGCTCGGCAGCACGGCGAACACCGGATCGCCACCAGCATCCTTCGGCGACGAATCTCCATAAACGCCACCACCGCCGGGCGAATAAACTGCACCGTGCGCTGAAACGAAAACATCCAAAGCAGTTGATACGAGTTATCAATCGTGTAATCCCGTGCTCGAGCGCGATGAAATGAATAACTTAAATAATGCCGCTAATTTTCGCGACAGAGAAAGAGTGAAGAGTGAGCCCTTGGTTTGTTCTACCCATGGTAGAGTAGGTTCACATCGATGATACCGATGCGCGTGATCGTTTATTATCGTATCGAAACGACTAGCAGTGCCAACCCTCCGAAAGCAACCACGAGCAAGGGGGCTAATAATTTGCTCAAATATTGACGCTGGGAGTTTTCGACATTTCTCATCAGCTTAGTTTGGGTGTGGGACAGCGGAGCGGTGGCGAATCGTGTTTGTAACCCTCCCTTCGACGGTGTTTTCCATCACTCTTCGCTAACAATAAACAAACAGTCAGCCATCAATTCATCAACGGCTGTGGGTGCTCGGCAAGCAAAACTTTGCACTATGGATCACCACCGCCTGAAGCGGGGCAGAAGGAGGTGATTTAAATTTTGCTAAAAGTTCACCCACAGCTTCGATGGGTGAAGAGTCTTGAACGCGTGGAGCGTAAACCACCCCCAAAAACGAAGCTAATGATCGTAAACGAACCACGTCGATGACAGTTTTGTCTTGGTTCCCGGTTTTCCCGCTTCAATAAGAGCCTCGAGGGTTGATTGAATCGCAGCGGGGCTACTAGTTGAACGAACTCGTTCGCATGCCAAGGCCAGCAAACTATGGAAAGCGTGCAGTAGACGTGCAGCGGATGCATTGGTTTGGAAAGATCCTACCGTGGAAATTTGCGTCGTGTATCATGAAGCGATTAAATTGCTTTCTGCAAACATCCAATGCCTGCCAGCGCATTTTGAAACAGGAGGTTAATGATTAATGGATGGGTAATTTGTAAAAGCTTACACAAATATCTTTGCTTAAAAACATAAATAGATACCGTTGATAGTAACTTATGTTTCTTCATAAACCGGTACAAGCGCTCGGCGCCGAAAAGTATGCAATCTGCATTACACGAATAGAATTTCTCTCTTTTTCCTGCGTTGACAGGATTTTTCCAACGAATGTTAAATAAAAATCGGTTTAATTATTTCTCATCGACCACTTGCGTTTGAATCAAAAACTTATAAATCCTTCAGACGAACCTAAGCATGTAGATTAAAGAAACGCAATAAGTGCCGACTGCAGCAATTTTTGCCCCATTATTATTTGACTGAAATTTAAAATTCACCACCTTTTTCTGAGCAACACGCAAAAAAAAACGAAAAGAATAAATCCATCCAAGACATACCTTGAGCGAATGAATATTTATCCCTACCAAGGCTATTTTTTGCAGCGCGACTGAAATGAGCTTTCCCTGCGCATTCGGTTTACCGGTGGTGTAATATTTTCATCAATTCCCCGCGACGGCTCCGAACGAATGAATATATTTTCCCTGCCAGGGAAAATTTATTCCATCCCACGTTGCTCCCGAATCAATCACCGCAGTCTAGACGGATCTGGGGAGCGTAAATACTCATAAAGAGTGTGTGCAATTTAAGGTCTAGGCACTCGAGGTGAAATGGTCAGTAAGCAGTCGAGTTTTCCCTTTGAACCCGAATTCAATCAATCGTTCTACTTTGTTTTATGCAAACGTGGACCTTCCAGCTCTCATACTTACGAGAGGCTCGTAAATTGAAACGACAGCAAATTATCCGAAAAACGTAATGAATGCTCGAACGTCGTTCTCTGAAGGCGGTGCGGCGAAGTAATCATTCTCTAAAATGACCAAACCACACACACACACACACACGCAGGATATAGAACCCATCGTACAGTCTGGAAAAGCCTGTCATTATAGTAGCAAAAAGTTGAAAATTTATTCCACATTACATGGGCAAATGGTCCTTTTTGAGGGGCCCGATTAATCAGCTGAAAGCAGGCCCACACACACACACACAAACACACCCGCTCACAGCAACTGCTCCTGAAGGATATTTGCAAATTACCACTTTGCGTGACGAGCCAATTTTAAATAGAATTATTCTTCCGACCGGGCAAATGTTTGCGTTACCGACATCGAATGCACTACGGATACCTTTACGATTTTTCCTCCGAAAGACGGACTGGTGTTCATAGATAGCAAATGCCTGCCCCCTCTCTATCCCTCCTTTGGCATGATTTTCATTGCTGGAGGCAAATATTGGATTCAGCTGTTGAAAAGTTTCTCCATGCGTTTTGCTTTCGTATGAGAATGTGTTTGTGTGTAAGTCCCAAGGATCGAATGTGTTTGCTGATGTTTGCAAGTAAGTTTGAAGTTCCCGCGGAAAGGGACGGTAATAGTCCTGCGTCCTGAGTTCTGATGATTGGAGGTAGAAACTAGCCAACGAAAGCAGTAAAGTTGTGGTAGTTAGATCGAGAGTTTTGCAACTTTTCTCAAAACCTCCCCGTTTGCGAAGGGAGAACTTTTGCTCCGAACGATTTACTCCGTGAGGTGAAAGCCGCCCCGACAGGGAGTACGCGCTGATTGAGGCATGCGTTGAGATTTTTCAAACCCAGCGCTAAAGGATGCACCGCTCTGGTTGGGAGGGGGAGGGGTTGCAGGAAAAAAAAGTTTTCGTAAAAATACTCCACACACTCGTTCGGACACGCGATACCTCCCCGGAGTGATGAAAATTCACGGGAAACTCCCAAAAATGATGCCTCTTTTTACAATGCGAAAGGAACCGAAAAATGGGAACACACTCGAGCGCACGACAAAGTTGTCCTTGAGTGGTATTTTTTTTTTTCGTACGTTCCCTTTTGCGAGGAGGCCACGAGGGTGGGAAAGAAATCCGCACAAGCTGAACCGAAAACGCAATCGTCCGAATGAAATGTAACTAGACTTTTGCATCGTTTTATGTTTTGCTCGTTCGGCTTCTGCAAAGAAAAGAATCCACGCCGAAGGAAGGGTTGAGAGGCCGGTTGGTGTACATGTGCAAAAGTTTTGCCGCACGAAGGTAAAACATGGCCGATTGGGACACGCGTCCGGGCGTGCGAGCGCGCGCGTGTCTGTGTGTGTCCTTTGACTCGCTGGGCCACTCGAGTCGCAATGGGGGAATAGATTTCGAAACCGAAACGAAACGCAAAAGGAGAAAAAAAAACATATCGAAGGAAACGCTGGAATTGTTAACGAGCTTTTACCAACTTTTACCCACCATTTACATGCCGGCACACATATTAAATTCTTTCACTATTCTAAACACGAAGGACATACACCAAGCCACAGGGACACCCGTCTGCAATGGTGCAGGAAGACGCTGTAAGGATTCCCTCTTGTTATCCATTCCATCCTTAAAAACGACCCCAGAAACAGCACCGGCCATTTTCTCACGTGTGGCACTTTTTATGTCGACATTCGAGCAGCCGACGGGGCAGCTCGACTAGCAGCGCTGAATGGGCAGACTTTAACAATATATCAAGCTCGGTTTTCCTTTTACCGCCACGCGACGGCACAAAGGGAAGCCGGGAGCTTCGGTAACAAAGTGGCCTAGATCAAACGATAAGTAACCGGCCACGATTTGCATACCTAACGATTAGCTCGACGAAAAGCGTCATTACTTGTGGGGAGGGAAAGATCGCATGGGAAGTGGAACGAAGTAGCTTCCCAGTGGTGCAGCGCCACGTGAAGAATTGCCCTAATCCGACGTGCCCATTTGCTTCGCCGATTTCGGTTCGGCTGATTGAACGGTTCTGTACCGGAGCGCAATTGAAAGAGCAGTCAGGTAATGGAATTTATGGATCCGAATAGCGTGATGCTAATGTTGCGATCGAGTATGGTTAGGTTTAAAATATTAAGAAATTAGCTAATATAGATTTTTATTTCCAATTTTCCTCTTTCAAAAATGTATTCATAAAAAATGTGTATACACCCTTTGAGATGGTGGTACGGCAAGCAATGCATTAAGAGATATTTTTTATAAAGATAAGATGAAAAAAAAGGTTTCATGTGAATTTATAAAAAATAAAATAATAAGATGTTTTGACGAACGATTTGATTTCGTCTTCAATTAATTTTAATGATGTTTATTTAGTTCAACTTAATCGCTTTTTTATATTTCCCCTTGAATGCTTCACATTACATCTAAAATCTCGGCTTATCTCGTGTCGTGTTTTAAACGGTCTTGAAAGCCACCAATAAAAAAAGACAAAATCATCAAAGAACATCCTCTTCTAAGACGTGCAGAGCCTCGAAGCTCCCTGAATTAGAGCCAAACATAGGGCCGAGGTAGCAAAAAAAATCATCACCAAAATAAACGCAATGAAGCGTCAACATCAAAATAAACCAACGACAACAAAAGAAAAACATGACAAAATCGGAACCTTCAAACACCGGTGTCCCGTGCGCTATTTCACCTTTCAGTGAAACATCAAAGCGCTATTGCGCCCGATGCTACCACCACCCTCGTGTGCGCCGTGTCCTTATTTTCATCCCGAATCACCCGGAACAGACCCATCATCCCACAATCATTCTGCCCTTTTTTTTGGGGAGCCCTCCAAAGCCGCACATGTAAACATCTCAATTAGGCGAGTGCTTCCAGCGAGAGTGGTTTTTTATTAGCGCAGTGAAATGTTTCTACTGCTCCGCCGACATTCGCTATCCACGTGTGCCCATCTCCACGTGCGGTGACAGTTTTATTTGTCGGAATATTTTTATTTTTTTTGCCGCAGTATTTTTAAACCACCCGTGTTTATCCTTCCGCATCCCCAGAGCGGTTCCGGAACGAGATTTCACACAGAGCGGGTTTGTTGAGAGTTGAAGGAAAATGAGTGGCTACGCTGGGAATGAATTTATCCTTTCGAGTTGGGCTTTGCGACTGATAGCCAAGCTCATCCGAGGTGAAAAATGGTGGTGAAAATGGTATTCCTGGTGAATTGCGTCAAACCATGTCATGCGAAGGATAACTTCGAAAAAAAAAAACGCAAGCATGCTGCCAAAGATTTCAACAAGGCAAATACCATTTTCTACCTCGTTCCGTATCTTACATGGGGCAAGAAAGTGATTTTACCTGCGGATAATTGCGCTTTTCCGTGCGCTTTTGTTTCGGTGACGAACATGTGTCGGTTCCGGATTTTCGCGGAACGGATTTTCTTTTATTGTCTTCTGGAAGATGAGAGTTTGTGCTGCCAAACTCAAGCACCCACCATTTTCGCAAGAACACTTTCCTTTTCCCGGGAGCCACCGGAAGCGACGGTTCACTTTTATGCCTTATCATAAATTTAATGGACCATTGTTCCCAAGACAGTGAGGCGCCGGCGAAATGGTGTCTCCTGCTTGCATCATCCTTTATTGTTAAAACAGATAAAAAGTTACCCAAAAAATCAACATACTTCATATGCATAAAGCGCGCGATGAGCAATACAAAATGGATGAAGCTGGCAGCAGGTGTGTCGGAGTGTTTAGATTCTTCGCATTTCCTCACGGGAAATTACATCGGAATCATGGTAGGCAGTGGTAATACGCACGTTTACTGCTACTGCTTGATTCTTTCTTTTTACTTCTGATTTTTGTTTATCACTTCAGCGACTTAATACGTGGAAATTCACAAAATATTTTTCCAGTGAAATCATTTATTTTGGATGTTCCCACGAGTGAGTCAAAATTAAGATCGATCTCGAACGGCTATGATTG
>JXWZ01003931.1:0-18566 GCA_000956215.1 Anopheles farauti No. 4
AAAAAAAGCCAAATCGGTCAGTTGTGTAGATTTTAAACACAACTAAAGATCCATGATTTTAAATAATAGGATCAGACCGTTCCTGGGGATAAAAAGCATAACTATTTTCGTTTTTGGATGTATTGTAAAATTTAAAAAAAAAACATAACTTAGTTCATTGTTCTAAATTCAAATTATATTTAAACGCTTACTTCGTTTTCATCAATCGAATATAACAGTACGGTTAAGAAGAGAACTTAAACCTAGTCGTGATTGTTTTTCTGCTGTTTTACTTTTTTTTTTCATTCGAAGCCAACCATAGTGCAAGTACTTGCGCAGTCACTCTAGTGTCGGTCAGTTTTGTTTTACTAACATTTGCCTGCTACACAAATCATTGTCTTTTCTGCAACGTTCTTCACCGCCAGAGCACGTACGGTGCTGCGGTTTGCCTTAGTACATAGTAACTCTAACGCTCAGATCGTTAACCAACTAAAACTTAACGCTAGTTTGTATCGAAAGAGAAAAGAAAACAGAAATCACATACGACCGCAGAGACACGGCGTCTTTGTTGCTTCGCATCATGTGTGCTTTTCCTGGCGCGTTTCGGTTTCGGTCGGGCGAGAAATCACGATGGAGGGAAAGCCATCGAAGGAGAAACACAGAGCTCTCTATTGCGCGGATTCGTACATGGGTTTTCTCTTCTTCATGGCAAATTCATTAGATCGCAGGTGGCGGGTCGATTGGGAATGGCAATATACGACGGACGGTTGTTACAAAGCGCTTAACGCGGAAAAGCGACAGTAACTAGCGAAAGATAAATTGCTAGAGAAATCGTGACGAATAGCGTTAGAAATTAAGGGCAAGATAACGTGTGAAAAGCTTGCTATCGGAAAAAATCTGCAATCTCTGCTATGTGAAGCAGAAGATGAGCGCCTACACTACTACTGTCTAAGCTGAAACAGGAAGGTGAGCTCTAAGTGGAAAGATATAGATATATTAAAAGCTGCGTGCTGGATGCTTAACTCTACTCTCACTAATGAATACCACATCTGACGGTTGGAGATGCTTAGCGAACTAACAAGAAGAGAAAGAGACAAACCTATGGTCTAATATTGTAAAATTAATATTGCATTTTGACGGAAGCCTACACGTGTGTTATGCACCTTCCTGACGTTACGTTAACCTTAAAACGGAGACGCTACCAGCTAGCTGTGCGTTGTAGCAAATATCCTTAGCCACTAGAATGTGTGTAGTTCTATGTGTCGTATCTATGCCTTCATTATCTGTATACGCTATTTTGTGCTATTGCGATCGAGGCTTCTCGCTTCCGCTTTCATTATTTGCCTGTAGCATAAGTGGAATTAATTTTTCATCCAAGCAACTCGTCTAATAATATCGTGAAATCTTTTCATACACGCAATCGATTCACACACATTTGTTTTGGCCAACGCGGGAGAATTCCACAGGCGTAATTGTTTTGTGTTGTAAAACATGTTTGTGGCAAAATAAAATCAAATTAGCGTATAAACGATATAACAAAATTAAAAAAAATGCAATTACTCCTGCGTTTATGGCAACTCGTTCGATTACTATGGGCCACAATGCTCTGGCAATACGTTTAAGTACTTTTTTTTTGTTTCATATCATAACGCTTTACTCCTACCGTATCTCGCATCTTTCAAAAGATCTATTTTCCTCTAGCAAAAGATGACACCATCATCAGTCCTTCGCTTGCTAATACGCTGCTCGGTTTGGAACGATTAGTTCTCTTTTTTTTAAATATCACATGTTTCTTTTGCGTCTATGTGTGTGTTTGTGTGCGTACGTACGGATTTTGACGGTAGTTTTGTTCCTTTCAGGAGTTATCTTTTACTATCGCCCGATAGGGGCGAGACGTGCAAATACTAAAACCGGCGGACGAAGGAGGGAATACGTTCCATTATTGGTCGTTGCGATCAGCTTTATAATTATCGTTTACGGCACTTGTACACATTCGTTTTTTGTTTTTTTTTAAGATCGCGAATGATCGCGGCACTCAGGTACTTAACAATTAGATAATAAAGGATTTATCTTCACTAACACGAGCCCGATGTCGCCCGCTCTTTACGTGTATTTTTACTTTCTAGATGTTTCCGAAAGAGCCAACTTCGTTTACATAAATGTTTCTTCCTTTCACGCTTAGTCACTACTTTTGTATTCCACAGTATGGCAGTTAGAGATAGAGACATTGTCGTAAACGCTCGAGTTCTCTGTCCGCTTCCTACACATTGCTCTCGTTATGCACTCGTAAAAACTCTGTTCTGCTAACGATTATGTAAAAAAAAACAAACAAAAAAAATACTGTCATGGATCTGTGTGAATGAAGGTGATTGATAAAAAAAGAAAAAAAAAACCTAACCCTAAAAACAACGACCCAGGCGGCATTTTATCCAGCTTTACGCAGATGTCACCGTCCCGTGTGAGACGGAATCGTATAACGTCTAATTGTCTATTGTTAATATTGCATGCTCTCTTGCGGTGTTACCGCGCCTCCTTTTTACGAAGGGAGAAAAGTAAAAACTTTCAATATATTCAATATTCTTAACGACACTATTTTATGTGCCATTGTCATTTCATTTCATTTTCTGGTTCTTTTTGCTGGTGGATGATCTGCCTTTCGCACTTTTGCACCTCCGGTATGACACCCCCTCCCCGGTAACAAACGGGGCTGGCGTTGTTTGAGCAATGTTGGCCACAGAACCGGATCGACGGCGCTTCTTCGTGGGTCCGCCATCGTTCCACGTTTCACCACAAAATATGGCCACCATTTGGAACCAGAAGAACAAAAGGAGGTGCTTCAATTCCGTTTTGAGATCTTATTTTATTCGAGATGGCCTGCTATGATGCTTGAGAAAAGTGGGAAGATTGTGTTCACCACCGTCTACCTATCGTTAAATGCAACAGTTGTCTGTTTCTCCGTGCAGCGCTAAAACGAATAAAAAAGAGGACGCACATGAAATCCGTTAAAAGTAATCGTGTAAATCAATGCACGCGATAGAAATCGGTCTCCGGTTTCGGGAGAAATCCCTCGAGCTCAAAATAAATAATGGATGTTCAACATTAATATTCGCTTACTTAAATACTAGTACGATGCGCTCCTAGGGGTTGTTTTTTTTTTGCTACTGTTCCATTCGCGAATGCTTCGGTTTGGACAGCAGCATAATTTTGCCTGCCAGATTTATACTATGTACAGATCGTTCTGTCCTAACGTAATGTTGTCGTACTGTGCCGTTTTGTTGGGTGTTCTATTGTAAGGCACGCATTCTAACGCAAATGCTTTGCTTAGAAAATCGCTATCGCTCTCAAGAACCTTCTGTAGCTAGCATAATCTCATAAAAACGAAGAATAAAAATATACTAAGTAAAAAAAAACACTTACTAACACGCGAATGTTCTGTTCATTATAATTCATTGATTTTAATGTGTCTTCTTAATTCAAAATAACACCATAATGTTGGGAAAACTTTTTGCTTGCAGGAAACAAAAAGAAAAAGAAAAACATAATCTTGCTAAGAATAAAACTTAACGGATTGTTCGCTTGGAAGGCGATGGTTACGATCTGCTCGGTTGTTCTTCCTATCTCTGTCCATTTGCCATCGCTCTACACGCACGGCGCGTGTGTCGATGTTCGACCTCCTGGTGTGTATGCTCTGTTTGGCACGTTTGGAGAACACACTCTCTGCTCTCTACTGCTGCTGCTGAGATGGCAAGATTTATGCATATTTTCACAACTTTCTGCTTTGCACTATCGCTCCCGCACGCACGCAACCGTGGTGTAGAGCGCGACAGTATGGCGCACAATTGTATGGCACGGCGGACGCCGGGTGGGGAAGGAGTTGGGGACTTTTGTTGGGAGATGCAATCCAAAACACTTTCTTAGTGCGTTGGCAACTCCGTTAACGTGATGTCGTATAGGTCCTCCTCGTACCGTTGGACTTCCAGTATAAAGATGTCCTCGTTGCAGTAATGTCTGATCATTTCGTCATCAATTCTCGCCGTAATTCTAGCAAATGGGATAAGAGACAAACAACACATAAATGATCGATCGACTTTTAAACTATGTTTACACGTGCACTAAAAGAGAAACAGGAAAGAGTACCAACTGAACTAAATCTAATGTACCTAAATTATCTAACAATTGTGTATATACTTCTAAAACATGATTTAGCAACAGGAAGAAGTGATAACTAATTTAGAAACTACCAAAACTTTGCTTTGTGCGGCGATCATAAACAAACAGATTGTAGATAACATTACATTTTCCCTATAGAACTTAATGTGGAGTCATAAAATGTTACCATAAAAGACTTTTAAATGTCATAAAAAGAGCAGCTAAACACATAATGGATATAAATTGCACATAAGTATGGCGTACTATAGCGTATTAGTTAAGTTAATCATATTAGAAAGCACATTTAACGTGAAAGCTGTTAAGTATTAGTGTGAAGTATTGTTGCATTTGCATACCAACACCTTCTGTTAATAATCAGTAAAACGTGGGTTGAGAAAATCATAACAATGAACAAGAAAGAAAAAGCTATCACTAATCCATCTATTCGATACGTTGCACCAAATGATGAAAACATAACAACAAAATCTTTCAAACGCAATACTACATCCAACGAATAGATAAAAGTAATACAAGAGAAAAGTAACAGATGAAAAAACTAACTAAAATAAAAACATAAAAAATACAACAAATGCGAGCTAGATTGCAACAAGTATCAAAACCGAAAACATGATAGTAAAGTGGAAGATAAGAAGTTGCAGTTGCAAGAAGAAAACAGGTAGGAAAAATGGAAGAAAGTCGGAAAACGGAAACTCAAAACTTACCCTTTCTTATTTTTGCGATAAATAGTGTTAATTCTCGATGAGGAAATTTTGAATTTATTTTCAATCTGCAAATGCAAAAAAGGAGAAGAAGAAGAAGATAGAGCGTGTGTTCGACAAACAAGAGACAAACCGGGTGGTTGGTGGTTGGTTTATATTATGGTGAACAGTAAAGACAAACAATTGCAATCAAACTGCATATTTTCGTATCGCTTTGTTTCTTCTCTCTTTTAAACACTCTTTTTCTGTGCGATCTCTCGGTAGGAATAAAGCCCATCCAAACAATATTTGTGCCAATAAACAATATTTTCTCTCTTCTGTACCGAGTTACCTCTTACAGTACCGAGTTCCGGTTATGATTTCGATAGTTGAATCGCTATCGAACCATGCGGATCGGATAGTATCATGCCTTCAAACAAACTATTCAGTTGAACAATTAGGCCTACTTTGTGACATCTTCCAATATTTGTTGACTAGTAATAGAAACATTTTGCATCAGTAGAGTCTATCGAAAGCTTAAAAGTAAGTCCTTTTGTTTGTGCTAAGGCGGACGTGCGGGGCATAGTGTGTTTTGTTAGCACTGTAGGCAAGGGTGTAACCGTTTTATAACCATTTTCAAGTGGTTATAAATATGTCAAATGATTATGCTTATGATTTAACACCTTATATCCGCTGGCATTGGGAATTCAGTGCCTGAGGCAGTTGTTAGTGATGGTAACGCTGGGGTGCATGATTTTGGGGATGTTACTACAGCACGGATCATTTCATTTTAGACGCAGTGTGCTTTGCTCTCACTTACGGGGTCGGGGAGAGGGCATGGGAAAGGAATAAGCGTGTTGATAAGTGCCGGAGTTGATAAATACAGACAAACAATGAGTAAACATGTGCGGTAAAAAAAACAAAACGGTAGCTATCCCTCTGGTTAGAAGAGCGTAACACCTGCCGTGGCAGCTGGGTCATGCGTTAAAAAGGGTGCAGAGATTAATCCCGTTATCAACACACATACACACAACACAGATAAACACATACAAAATATTGGTTATTGGCGCAAATGTGTAGGGAGGCTGTGTACCTGTTTCATTCTTCCGATTGGTGAGAAAAGTTTTTTTTTATTTGTTGGTCTAGCTAATGACAGCTGTCATGTGCACGAGGTTCGGTGGGTGTCCTACTACGACCGGTTGTTTCCACTCAACGTCAATGCACAATGACAGCTGTCATCTTTGGATCAAACGTGTGATCTTTGAATTTTGAACTGTCGGTGTGGTTATAGGCGGTTTGTATGGAATTTGACAAAAAAAAAAGACAGAAACAAAACAATTTAGCTAGCGCAACTAATTTCTTGCAATCGATGCGTCTTCAAAACATGCGCTAGTAAGCAATCAAAATTTTGTTTCTTGTTTTCTTTTCACATGTCATAAGTCAAAAGTTTGGTTGCATTGACCACCTTTCGTCTTTCGCCGACGCTCAGGAAGAGGAGCATGAAGCATTGGATCACGCAAACTTACCGCATTCAACAAGCCGACCGTGCTCGGCGGCACGACGTGCAGGGGCGTGTAGACGTCCTCATTGTCCTGACGCACGTACAGCATTACCCGCTCGCTCAGCGGCGGTGTCATCCGCTGGCGCTTGATCTGGGGTGTAAAGTCGACCATCGAGTTCGTTACCAGCGAACTGTCCATGATGATACTCGGATCCTTCTTGTCACTATCGTTGGAAAGGAATGTAAAAGGAAAGCAAGAACGAAATAAATAAATTAGTACACCTTTTCAAATGTTGGGCATCCCCACGCGAAACGCATCCGCGATGCCACTTGTCGCAAACTGGAAGTTCTAGCCGACTTTTTTTTTCACGCGTTACTCACGTCGGTACATCCGGTGGGAAGTGATTGTGGAACTTCAGCGTCGGCGTGGCCGGTTTGTTGGCGTGCAGCAGGAACGGCGACTTGACGTTGTCCGACGTGCCGGACAGGGAGTCCGTATCGTGCGGGTAGAACTGCATGGTATCCATTGTTGCTAGCTGGGGGGTTGAAAGAAACGAAGAAAGTTATTGATACTTGGTTCTAAAATATCAACTAGCTGATTGTCTGAATATCAATTTAACGAAAACTTACCTTATCGATGTCCTCCGAGGGTGAAAATAGGACTGGCGGTTTTATCAGATCGCTCATACCGTAAAACTCGGACCGATCGACGACCGGATGATACAGCTCGTCCAGCTTTTTCCGTCCAGTAGCGGTCATCTTGCGCTTCGCTGCCCGTCGCTCTTCGTCTCGAGTCTTGCGTTCGGCACCCTAGAGTAAGAAAAAATAGATGAAAATAGGTTGCCTACATTAATATCACTGGATATCTGGTTCCCATCGTTAGGATTAGGTTTCATCTTTAAAGCGACCATTATCAGATCAGGATCATTTCAATGCCCATAAATGAAAACAACGGTAAGTTCCCGTCCAACAAACACATCGGGTCATGATGATCTTATAGTCACTGCATGATCTCATCCTTGGTGTAAGTCACAGATTAAAGTACTTATTTCAAGGTACTATCCAAATCAACTTGCCTATTGCTAGCGCAAGACGGGGGCAATGTTTTAAGACTCGGTACTAAAATTGCAAACGATCAGACGACACATGGAACCATGGAACGAAGTATGCACGTCACGCTGGGGGGGAATTTAGTAAACCAGTTACCAGTTCGTCCCATCTCACCTTCCCGGTTCGTCTAACAGTATTCTCCGTTGGTGCGTTTAGAAGGAATTTCCCGCGCGCGATGCTACCACCCAACCAACGCGCACAGGCTGAAGCAGTCGGTTTCGCAAATTCACACTCTCTGGACGCACCGCAATTGAAGGCTTGACCCCGAGTGTATGTGTGACCAGCCTGGCACCAGCGCACAACCACCATTCACTAGGTGCGCAATGTAGATATTTTTCATTTTTATAGCACAGATTATACGAGGCTTATCTTCATTAAAAATGGCTAAAATATTGTTGCATCTCGGACGAGCGTCGCGAAGTGCGGCGTCTTGATGGGATTATTTGCACAGGCAGTGCACAAAGGGCTAAAAGGTGTATGGTGGCCCGTCCGCACACTGCGTGCCACGAGTGCGAACGCGAATGTAATTTCCACCGCTGTCAGCGGCCGTAATGGGTTTTTCAAATGATTTTATTAATTCACTCCATCCGTCGGATCCGGGCATCGGACGCAGCACACTGCTGGTGCGATGATGCGTCGTTTGAGAGGTTATGGTGCGGTTTGAAGTTCGAAACCCGATGGCTCGACACGACAAATAGCGCAAGGCGTCATTCCCCGTTAGCAACACATTTTAGGAAGCAGCAACATCTACGGGCAGGAAAAAGGGTGGTGAAAAAAAAGGCCAGGAAAAGAGGTCACGCACGCCAGACGCGACAAAGTTAGCTAGGATACCGGAAACGAAGCACCAGCTAGCTTGCCTTTCTGTCAGACTCTCGGTAGGAAGTCCACGTACCAGCGGGGCAGAAACAGGGCCGATTAATCATTGACCGATCATGCGAGATCATGGACGACACCCTCGGTGCGCCCGGAGGAGAGAAAACTTACACACCCATGCACAACGACATTGTCTTTAACGGGCTGCGCCTTTGAGGGTGTCCGGCTCCGGTTGTTATCTTAACTGCAAAACCGAGAGGGCGCGGAAGGTGCACTTTCGCCCTCGGAAGGTGTAATTTTAGCAGCCACGCAGTAAGAACCGTGCGCTTGCGATCGGGCGGAACGGAAGCGTCCGATCGCGCTTGATCGTATACGAGCCGCGCGGTCCACCGCATCCAGCGCGATCCGTGCATAATTTATGATTATATTAATTTCTACTCTCGAGGCGTGCGTGCGTGCACGGAACGCAACCCGAACAAATTGAGCCTTTGCCATCTTCCCTCACTACTGGGTGCGCCTGCTATTCTTCATCCCACCCGACCGCGTGTGTGGGGGCAGTTGAACCCTCAGGGAGACCACCTGTTGCAAAGAACGTCAGCATAAAACGCGTGTTGCTGAGGAATGCTCCGGGTGAGGTGGGATTAGTTCACTAAATATCCCTTCTCCCTCTCCCCAATACCGCACTATCCGCAGGCAAACGAACGATCCGATTTACGCTACGAAGCGAAGGTCTGGATGGTCCGGAGAGTCAGTATGACGCGTGGAGAGGTATTAATTATGGTCAGCGTGCGAGAATACACTGGCTGCCACAGCAGTTGCCCGTATTTTGACAGTTCCGTTAGTGAAGGGACAGCTTCACGCAAGCCACCACCAGAGGGCCTCATCATCATCGGGGTTGGATAAATTTGTCCGATGGGCATGGTAAATCCAGCGAGGATGCGAGAATCCACACTCTTCCCCTCCGGCAGCAATTGCGCACCGTCAACCAGCAGCAGCGGAAACGATTTGCAATGATTGATGCTTACGTGCGGTGGGAATGATTGACACAATAAAATGTGCACACTGCTTCTGCTGCGATGGCGAATATCCGGCCAAATCCTGGAGGGATGCTCCGCTGCGAGGAGCTTTTGCCGTTAGTCACATGCACCACACACGCGTTCCCTCCCATTTGTTTTTATTTTCGATGTTTTCGCAAGCGCTCGCTCACATTCCCAACATCCATCTACGTGCGGGCGCGGCCTCAGACACGCCGGATTGAAAAAAAAAACAGATCTCCTTTAGCGCGGACAGCGAAATGTGTTTTTATGATTATGATGATCATTACATTATGGAACATCTTTGTAACGCGCAGGGTGTATGTTTGTGTACTGAGCGCTCACCTTGGTCAGCATGAAGGAAGGGCTGTTTCTTTAAAGCTCTAATGAAAACGGGGTTAAAAACGGACTTATAAAATTTTACTACTACCTCTCTCCTGTGCTCACCCTTGTGCCAGGTGCTTGAGTGCCCAGTACGACCTACTCCATCGTACACGGCTCCCAATAAACGTAGTGCAAATAGAGACGCGAGGCAAGCACAGACCTGATCGGGCCTTATCCTGTGCCAGTAGCCAAGCCGATGTAGTCGACCTCTTGCACGGCAGCTCAGCTCATCACAAAACCGTAAAAACGAACGGACCCATCATCGCGGGCGCAACGGGCCGCTCGTTCGGAACCAAATGGAGTTAAATTGCAAATTACAGCATAAAATATGGGATTGCCGTCCTGCCGCCGTCCTAGATCGTTTGGTTGGGGCGTTGAAGGCAACTGCACCGCCACGTGATGCGGGTAGCGGGTCTGCCGCAAACGCAACGGTAGAGTGAAAAAAGAAACGGAAAAAACGCAACGAAAGGAAATGATTTTATGCACTCGGAGCACACTCGATGGCAGGATGATGCACCATAAACGCACCGCAAGTTACTATTTCAGATTTTTACGACCTCGATTCCCGACGAGCTTTCCATTAGGTGCGCAGGAGCTCAGCTCTGTCGTCGTACAGGAAGCTACGGCTAATCGTATGAATGAAGGAGTTTTTTTTTTGCCCCTTCAGAAGGCTCGCGAGTCTTTTTTGTGAGTGATCGTTGCGTGGAGGAAAAAAGAAGAAGTGTTTTTCCTCCTTAATGTCCAGCGCGTTGTTCGACACTCATTTGCTCGGGTTGAATGAAGTGATGATTATGATGTATATGTTCGTAGTTTTTCCACCGCACCCCATTCTGTGGTACGCAACGGCGCAATGGAACGTGGTAAAACATGAGCATAAATCAGACCACACTCGATGAGTCACGAACGGTAATGTTTCATGCGCTAATAGGTTCTTCAATTTGATTTAAAAAAAATACTCCCGGAGATTTTACATTGAACATGTGTAGCAATTATTTTGTGTTTATTATTCTGAAGTGCATCTTCAGCAAAATGCATTCATGTTGATTATTGATAATTGCATTACTATTCGAAAGTTAACTCTGACTTCCCAAATTACGCCGACCTGTATTTAATGGCGATTTTGAAAGTAAATGATCAAAAAGATAAAAATGTCTAGGTAATTTCTAGGAATGTAATTGATTTATGTCCTTTTCAAAATAACTTTCATACAACACATATGCTACACAGTGTTGCCAACTGGTAGTCACACACAAAACGATCGTTAATTTCCGATTGTAGTTCCGAGAACTTAACTATCCGCACCCGATCATCGAACCGGTAGTCGGAAAAACACAGTTTCCCGTTAAACCACCATCTGACTCGGACGAATCCCCTCGAAGGGATACTCACGCAGATGGTTCTCGCGTATGGGTGTTAAACAGAAACGGATCATCCCGCTGTCACAGCATTCTGTCCCGCAGTGCGTTCGTACGGGCGTTTCTGAAGGTCTATAAATTTACACCCCATTTAATGCTGTCCCCATCGGGATGGGACGCACATCCCAGGCACCGCTGGATTTCCCGCCGTTGTCGCTGTCGTAATGTCGCCTCCGGTCGTTTTGCCGTACGCCGTATGAACGCCGAGAAGTGTCATTTTGATATTTTACAGTTTCTGCGTGAGCGCGGCGAAGGTTTTATGCAACACACGGCAGAAGTGCAGAAGCGCCCGAAAGTGCCCGAAGGGTGCTTTACGTAATGTGATTAGTGAGTTTTTCACCTCCCCGATCACGACAGCTTTCGGGTTCTAAATGAACCACCACAAGCAAGGCAATACCGCACCACACCGTTTCGATCCTCATCGGTTTATTATCTAAGTGGGGACGATCCGGGCCAATAATGGCTCCTACCGCCGTCGTTTCGCAACGCACATAAACACATCCATAAATGCGCACTCGCAGGGCTTGCGATTTGTCCAGCACCCCCTGGGGGCAGATGGCTCTGCGCCCGGTAGCGCGACAGGTAGGCAGCACTATGATTTCGTGGTACACACCGGCGTTACAATGAATCGCGCACGCCCGGGCGACAAGACGATGCCCTCGATCGGCTCGGGGTAAGTGTGCATTAGGGAGCCGGCGGAGTGCACCAGCAATAAATGCGGGCGATGCAACATGAAAGAATAATGGGATTTTAATAAACATTTACCGAGAAGGACGGACGGACCTACATTTACCTCCGATCGCTCCCTTCTTCCTTTTCCCCGCCTGGTCATTTCTCTCCACCGAGGGCGCCCGAGGGACTCGGCTCGGACCGGGCGCTGAACGTACATGATTGTGCAAACACATTCATGCACGCAATTATTCGCAAACATGAGAATTATGTTGTCTTACATTCATCATAATCAAAGCGAATGCACGTTTGGTGGCTGTGTGTGTGTTTTTTTTGGTTACTGTTCTGCTCCTGCTGTTATATATATATGCGATCAGCATCTAGGTGATCACACAGTTTCGGGTGGAAGTAAAAGAAATGTTTTAAAATCTTCATTAAAGAAAATTCTTATCCGTGCGCTCAGAATGGCTTACGAGCGGTAATGAAGAAGCGAGGGGGCAATTAGTTTTGCGAAAAACGAACGTCGAGAATCGGAAAACGAAACAAAACACCGTTTCATTTCGAGCCGGGAAAGAAAGCTGGGCGCCGTGGTTAAAACAAATGAAACGAGTACGGCCAAAGTGTGTACTTCCAGCGTTCGGGAAAAGCGGTTCGCTCGGAAATCGTGAGAAACACATTAAGCCGGTAAATAATCCTTTGAAATGAGTGCATTTTTACGAGCGCAGAACTATGCAACGTGCGCCGTACGTCCGAGGAAGCACGAAGGATTTCTTTTTTTTTCTACCGCTTGCAAGAAATTACAAAAAACGCACTTCGAAATGGGCAGAAAACCTCAGAAAAGGTTTTGTTTTTTGTTTTTCTCAAGATCCTTTCCTGGAGGGTTTCTTTCTTATGCTTTTTACACCTTGCGCACTGTGCACAAACTGTTCGTTCAGTTTCAAAAATTCCTTCACTTTATGTTGCTGGCTCATGCGTACGTAAGTTTGTCCATGGCCCCGGTGGATGGATTCTTCACATACACAGGAGAGTTTGTCATATTTTGACACTTCGCATCCGGACGGACACGCGTAATTGGCAATTTTCGGCTGTCCACTAATGGGTTTCGGGATGTGTGAATGGTTTGCAAGCCGCGACGACCAACGCCATGATTATTAACGCCGCCGCTCGTACATCGCGCCGATCGGACCGTTTATAACACATCAGGTTCGTCGCTTACCGCACCGTGAGTGAGTCTTCCGTGCACAAAACGCTCGAGCGCCCGCGATTGAAACGATTTGGTTCGACCCGAAACATTAATTTTAACGAATCGATGAAGACGAACGTCTTATCATGCAAATGCACACATAAATATTACGAAAGCGAATCGAGGCGGCGGTACGCGTTGAGCGTTGATGGTTGGTCATGGGAAGAGCGAGAAATAAAAAAAAAAGAAACGAAGGAAGGAAGGGCATCGAGCACGCCATATATTACGTTTTATAACGATGTGTGATCGACCCCAGCAGGGGTAGACCTCTATTTGAGCTATAATAAACCTCCAACTTTAGCTCGTTTGAATAGAGGAAACACAAAAACTACCCTCCTGCTTATCGGTGCCACAGCTGGGATACGTTTACCAATGTTCCACATAGAGGCCGCAGATCGACGCTACTGCATCGAATGGGGATCAACGTTCGCCGTCGTCCTAGAACGCGCCGGGGTTCGCACAAAGACGCATTTTTGCATAAATATTCAATCGCTATTCAGCGCACACTCGGAGAAGGCTCTATCTCGATTTCGCTATTATTATTTTTTTATCAGCACGACATAAATCACAAAAATGATGCCAATAATTTACAAACGATAGCAATAGGTTGAGTTTTGATAGCGCGGCGAGTTAATGCGGCAAAGAAGGAAGCCATTCAATTGGAGCGTGCGCTGGACGTGTATAAATCATTCCACGCACCTTCGGACCTCCCAAAGCAGTATGCTATACTATACGAACCACCGAAAAAAGCTAACATTTGATAACAAAAATAATAGCATTTTTATAACGCTAAATTGATTGCGTATTAGACGCTAGTGAACAAAATTTGCAAAACATATACGGCACGAATCATTCAACTTTTGGACTGTGGAAGATCGCTAACCTGGATTAGGAGCGGGCTGAGATTTTTTTAGAAATTTATGGCCCACTCGCATAGATCGATCACACGTAGAGGCAGAACAAACGCACATCGGTGCGACTATTTCACTCCGCACCAGGAGATGCTGCGATCAGATATGAGATGGCGTCTTCCTGGAGCAGTAGGGCCCTCGGTGTTTCCCCGGTGAAGGTGCACATCGTATCATATCGAGCATACCGAGGCATGGGTATTTAACAGATTTATTAGAAGAAACAAGTCCTTCCACCGGCCCGTGTGTCCATGCACAGGTTCCGTGAGCTGCGTTCCGTTTCGTCGTTCCGGCGGCGGTTTGCCTGCACACTTGGCTTTTGGCCTCTCGCGTTCATAAATCTTGCGCCGATAGGACGGGTCCGGTGAGCGCTTCGGGAGGCCAGGCAGCGTTTTTTTTTATATTTTATAGCCTCACCGAAACTGAGCGCACAGATGGATATCTTAATTTAATGCTCCCATAAAGCTGGCGAGGCAATTTTTATAAATGTGGGTATGTGCAGAATAAGCACAACAACACGCCACAGTTATTCGGATACCGACAGGTGAGAGATCAGGTTGGAAAGGAATAACGGATGCAACCGAGGAAGTCGACACATTTTGCGAATGGGTAATAACTGGAAAAGGACGTGACGAAAAGTGAAAACTGCAACGATAGATTAATAGGGTGCTGAAAGGTTTTGCACAACAAATTACGTCTGGTACGTGGAGTTATTTTTACAAAAAATAAATTCAACATCTGCAATGGTATTCTTTCTTCCCTACCTTCTTACTTCGTGCCGAGAACAATCCTTTCCATGCATGCAACCATTCGCGCAGTGCCGAGTGGAACCACGGGAAGACAAGCAGAGAAATATTTAAACAGCATAAAAACCAAGAAACGGAAGTTCAATCCATACGGCTCATTAGCGACAGCGAACCGAGGTGACATGGTCTCCTGTGCAGAAGACCAGCCGCAGAACGAATGTGTGCAGATCGGACCAGTCGCGGATCGATCGGACACTCGGAAATGTCAGAACATTGTTAATATCGTTGATGCGACGATGTGGCGAATGTAATGAGCAAAAAGGACACCAGGCACGTCCAACATATGGAGAATTGAACAAGTGGAAGCACATACAAAAAAAACATACAAACACACACGCCGGACCAGTTTCGCTTTAGACATCTTCTGGATGGGGAAGGGAAACACGCAGGACTGGGGAAGGCGAGTTTGTTTGCTACACTTTGGAACGTAACGAGTCCGAGGGACATACGACGCGACGCGCACACCATCTATCAATGTAGTCTGCTTCCTTTTCAGAAATCATGACTTGCAGCCATTATCGCTTCAATAAAATTTATTGAAAAATTGTTTCCAAAGCTGGACCTGTGTCCGCGATAGGGAGGGCGAAACGGCCACGCCACCAACCCGGGGCGGATGCAGCTCCGTAACCGTCTCGAATGCTGCTGCTTGTTTATTTTTACGATATCGCTGACAAGCGGTTTCAAACCGTGGTGTGCTCGGGGCCAATATTTACAAGTGTGTCGCGATTGTAAACCGTTTCCTGAGCCGGAGTGCGACGGTGTGACTTAGGGAAATGCGTCTTGCTACACGATTGATATAAAGTTTTATGCATTTTAATCCCCTCCTCCGTCGTGGATGCACCTTGCGAATACCTCGACCAACAGAATGTCGAAATATTGTGAATGGTGCGTGAGAGCGAGAGAGGGAGAGAGAGAGAGAGCACGCGTGTGCGCACGCCATCTGTTGGGAAACCGGGCTCGTTCGGGCCGCACGTTATCGCATGTGTACTACATGTGTACTTAGCTTAAGCGATTGGGATTGGTTGAAAAGTGGTCGTAAAGCGAGTTCCAACGCGCTGCAACTGCAGCAATTCCGGTGATGACCAGAAAGATCATTCATTAGCGCGGCACTTGTGTAACGAAAAAAAAAAAAAACTATCCTCCCGGGAGACGGTTTTCCAATTCGTCATTAGCGCCATGTCGCCACTGTGGTAGAATGTGCAGCATCTGTGCTACCTGCGTTGTGTCTTGCGCTGTAATGCGCGGTGGCGGCACAAAACGTCGCCGTTTCGATGCTGCGACCAACAACAACGTCTGTGACTGTACGGCGATAAAAATGAATAATTAATATATAAATGGCTCAATTAAATGATTTTAAAATGGCGTGCTGGCAGCATGTGTCTGTGTGTGTGTGTGTGTGGAGGAAGTTTTTTATTCCTTGCATACTGTCTTCCCGCCGATATAAATTCCGCACCGCATTGCTTCTGTGGGAGCGAACCTACGGTGGTGGTTGGCCGCACGTGGTAAAGCACGGGGAGGAAAGAAACCGACCGATACGTGTGGACGAAGCGCCGACCCTCATCGGGGTGCAATTAAAACTAATCAATATCGTGAATATGCACTCGTGTACTTCCTCGCACACGAATAAGAGATGCCTCTAGGCGGTGGGATATTCAATGACACACAATGTGTACACTGGACGCCGGGATCGGACGCCTGTTACGCTACCTACACCTCAACCCTTGACCACACAGACGGGCCCGCGCGCCTGTCACTCCCTCACGGCACGTTCAACCGAATGTCAGGAGTTTTGCTTTCATTTTATCTCCACACCAACCACCCTCCCACCAACAGCGGATTTTGCATAAACATTTCTTATTAATTTATTCAAATTAGTTCGCACCACCATGGACTAGTTGAGGTACGGAAGGCAGGTTTCGACTAGGGCAGCGCTGCTTAGCGTACTCACACCGAGGTTGGGTACAAAAAGGCATATTATGCATACCACAAACAGCCCATGTATGCATATCATGCCATCCGTGGACAACGACGACGACAACGACAACGACTAGACACCAGCCCATAGGTGATTCGTACGCTCCATTAGATCAACCTTTGAATGGGTCGGAGATTAAATGAGTGACTACTACTACTATCGGTGGTGGTGGTGGTGGTGGTGCTACTAGCAGGCGGATCGCAGCAGAAGTGTCAGCAACGATCAAGCGATCGAACAGCGACACAACAGGAAGGTCTACTTTCGAGCACACACGTTTTTGACACCTGTCACACGTCTCAATCGTACGGCCTCGTCTCGGTTCGCGCCACGCGTGTTATCGATGCTATCACCCGGGTAAGGGTGACAACACGCATCACACAGCGGTGCGGTGAGGTGAAAGCCCCCGGGGTGTATTGTTACCGGGGTCGTAAAAATCGGGTGGACATATTTGGGCGCATTCTTATGGGCTTGTTTCATAACCAAACCGAAAGCGACGGTTTCGTCCGGACATTAGGGGACCGTAATGAGATCGCAGATTAGTGTGTCTGCCTTACTAGCGCCAGAAATGCGTTTCTGTGTTACTTTGACATTTCTTCCCCACTCGGCGATAGGCGATCACGGTATGATGTATATTGTTGCGATGAAATGACAGACCTTTGTGCTGGGGTAGAGGGAGTAGGAGAAGGAGAGAGGGGGGGGGGGAGGTGCAACATAAAGCTGGAGATGAACACGGGAAATTGATACCATCTGAACGAACATCAGCCGAGTGTCCTCTACCGACGAAACTGTAGAAGATGTTGCCTGAAGTGCGCGGCCGTACACAACACAACCGCTATTAATTTGATTTGTTTCCAACGGTCACACCAATATCGTGTGTGCACAGGCGCAGTTTGCGCATTTGCGTACTCACGAACACTTGCATCCTCTAGGAAAAACTTTAACAAATGGTACCACTACGGAATGGTATACTAGGAGAATGTGTTCGCCAAACGAAACGCTGTACGGTGCCGTGGACGACACGGTAACACAACGAGGAAGCTTACCCATATAAATGGGCACATCTAAATTGATGACCAGAGGTTCCGTAGTGTGCATTAACGTGCCGAGGTTAGTGTGACGGTCAGTATTTATGCAAATCGTTGTTCTGTTTTTTTTTCCTCCCTTTCCGTTCTGCTCCATCAGATGTTTCTAGCTACATGCGCTATGAACTGGAGCAGAGTGTGTGTGTGTGTGAGTATGTGTCTGCCATGTGCCTGGGTGACAATAATAATTATTTTTTATCGATCCCGCTACAGAACTGCGCATCCGTAAAATGGGTGATTTTAATGCCCGCGTAGATATTATGACTTCATCCGCCCGGTGTTTCTCTCCTTCTTTTTATCTCTCTATCTGTTTTTTTCTGACTAGTGGGGTGTGAAGCACTAATGTGTAACTAACTCTGTGTACCGTAGAGAGTTAAGCGTGTGTTTTTTTTGCGGCCCAAATGTGTCCCCAGGTTGGAGAGGACGATATTTGCCTGTTTCAATTGCCCGGAACGCTATTTAATTAGAGCACTCCCGTCGGCAGCGGCTCTTCGATCGGTCGGTTTAATGGTTTGCGATTTGTTTCGCTTAAGTGACACTTTTCATTACCCTGCGCCGAAGCCTAGCGTATTCAATCGTCCTTCTCGCTGTGAGGGACACGGTGAGCCGTTGGGACAGTTTATTGAACCACCAGTTCGCTGCCATTTCAGGCACAGTACGAGAGGGACGGATATAATGTGAAAGAGAGAGAAAGAGATATCTAAAGCAAAAAAAAAACACATGGCGAAGGGGTGAACCGATCGATTTAACCTCGAAACGCGAGTCCACGGATTTTTGCACCGACCGGTCACAACTCCGGG
>JXWZ01003933.1:0-36379 GCA_000956215.1 Anopheles farauti No. 4
TGCTGCTGTTGCTGCTGTTGAGTCGGTAATACGCCCCATGCATTGAGCGTCCCGTTGCCGGATGATCCTGGTGGTATGCCCCACGCACTGGTGCCATTGTTGATGGAGTCTTCACCACCACCGCACAACCTCAGCCGAGGCAAGGTGGAGGAAAGACTACGGAGCCGACACAATTCGCGCTCACGCCGCGTACAACGGATCATCTCGTCGAACAGCGTGTAAGTAGACAAACGTCCCGGGGAATAGTAGAAATCAACAATCTTGGATGTTGCTGCTGCTGCCGTCGGTGCGTCTGACTGTGTTAAGCTACATCTATCGTTTTTAAAGTTAATCAGGTAATTATTTGAATCACATTTCAATGTCACAGTATCAATATGGGTCGGCTTTACGTCGTCATCGTCGGTATGGCTAGTGGTAGCGGTGGAGTTCGCTTCCGAAGGTGGCCGGAGCTTCACACCGGACCGTCCGATGGATGCCATCTGGTTGTTCCGGTCGGTGGCACCATCAGCGTTACTACTAAATGCACCACCATCATCATCAGCAGCAACGTCCGCGCCACCCGTCGCAGTCGGTGGTAGTTGGGCTGAAATCATTACGATGGCTTTGGGATGCTCGGCGAGATTATGGCCGGTCGCCGGGTTTACCGCAGCAATCGCACCGTCTCGATTTAGCTGCTGTTCGATAATATCATCCATCGTGCGACACGGTTGTCGACTGGAGTGGGGGGATATACAATCACTGGCGTAACTACACGGGACACACGTTACGACCACGCTGCTGCTGTTGCCGCGTAACGTAACGAAAGGTGCGCTTGCAAACGCTTCAGTTTCCTCCTATCATGATCACGCCGTACGGGGCTACATTGGCCACAATCATCCTGCACATCCTGGCGCAACGGGATCAGAACGTGCGTTCGAATGGTAGGGTACGGGGAAGAACAAACTCTCCTACAGTGTTTGCGATGCTTCGCGGAGGGGGGAGAGCCTGCTTTGGTTTCACTTTTTCACTTCGATCATGCGAGGACGGAGCACCAGGCTCTGGAAAAAGAGATAAGGAGAAGAATTCAAATGATAATCGTCAAGCAGATTTTTTCCAGAAATTTTATTAAATTTCCTCAATCTAAGTTGAGCTAACCTATGTGGGCGAGGAGTGTTTTTTCTCAAGAATGAAGTACGAAAGAATGTTGGGCTAACCTATTAAACTTACATAAAAACTTATCTCCTCTTGAACCTATGTCAGCAAGAGAAATAAAATAATTCTTCTTGGGAGTCTGAATAATCCTTGAATTTGATAATAAGTCGCCAAACAAGTTTTAAATTGAAAGCGATGATCGGTTTTCATCCTCCACAAGAACAATTGCACTTTTACATAACCCATACATAACCCTCCGTACCTTTCGCAGATGGACGGATCTACCCAGCTTTCAAGCGTGATTCCTGTGCACAACTAGCAGACTGTTACACGGAACACGGGAAAGCTGCGTGCCGAAGAAGCTGGACGCGGGCGATGGTGGCTCTTCACTTAATCTACAAATGTATCACAGATCTTCTTCTGCGGGAAAATTGTTCCCTCGATAGAAACGTTTTTCCGGGCAAGGATTATCAAACTAGAACAATGTAACACCGTCGTCGTTGTTGTACGTAGTACCGGATTTTCGAGAATAGTTTATGGAAGGAGTACTGTACTGGAATCTGCAAAAGGAACAAAAAAAAAGCGACGTTAAAATAAGATTGGCTTAAGTTTGCCTACTCTTCCGACACACATACACACACGCCCGCAACTTATGATTGCTATGATCCCCGTGCACAAACTGGCATTCTCCGCTTGTGCAAACTACTCGCCAAGCTGTTTAACAACACACAGTAGACGATGGTGTATTTATGTGTTTTTTTTTTCAAACCCATTTTATGCTCCGGAGAGGAAATAACAACACGCACACACAGCACAACACCACATACACGGAATTTTTTTTTTCTCTACCCCAAATCACTCTCTTTGTCTCGCTTTTTCTAGCGGTCCTTTCACAACATCGTTTCTTCTATCGAATCTTTTTCACTTTTGCTATTACGAAAAGCTCTCCCAAGAACGCGCGAGGAGATGATTGGATTGATTTCTTTGTTTTGTTACAACATAAGCAAGAGTGTGTGCGTGTGAGTCGAACACAACAAGAGAGCGTTATGTTTGTTTTGTCTGCTTGTGTCGTGCCTTTTTTTTCGCGGCGAGAATATATTTTTACTTCTTCTCCTTTTCCTTTTTCGTTCAGCTTTGCACCAGTCGTAGAGTGTGTTTGTCGTATGTTTATATGGGTATGAAACATTATGTTCGTTGCAGAGAGAGAGAGAGAGAGAGAGAGAGAGAGAGAGAGAGAGAGAGAGAGAGAGAGAGAGAGAGAGAGAGAGAGAGAGAGAGAGAGAGAGAGAGAGAGATAGAGTGAGAGGCTTTAGGCGAAGTAAAACCACTTGTATCATTCTCACCGCGCACAGCCGTGAATTCACCTGCTGCTGGAAGGGGTGGTAGGCGCTAGGAAGATATGTTCGAAATGCTAAATGACGCTAATGCATTAGGCAAAGTCATTGAATGTGATAAAATTTAACAGCCGAAAAACTGCAGCACTGCAGCATACAGGCAAGGGCACAACCGACGTTGTGTGTGTGTACGTGTTGTGACTTTTCACGTCATCACGGTCCATTCGTGTGTTCGCTGTTAATTATGCGGTCATGTTGATCATTTTGAGCCACTTAGATAGTTCCTTCCAGAACGCAGATGTGTAGTTCCGCATCTTCATTATAACATTGTTCACTTCAAAGTTTACTTTTGGCTGATCGATGCAGAGTTTACTGGGCCAGGAAGAGGATTTTCTTTTGTATGGCATCCACCGCTCCCACCACAGCAGGCTTTTACTTCTAGGCACCATTCCCATCACCGCTTACTAGCAATCTAGTGAGCCAAGCTTATAGCCTATGTTAGCTGCTAGCGGCCCCCACCAATTAAGCAACAGCGGGGCAATCCAAGACATCACACAATACAACCATTTTGTTGGAGCATGTTCCTCTCCACCCTAACCTCCTTCCGATCAACCGTCTTGTTCACCTGGTGTTATTACGCGCGGAACAAACAACACACGAAAAATATCATATGCTCGCACCCGTTCTCACGCTTACTGCTGTTGCTCACCAAGCACACTGCTCACTACGCCTGCCCTAATGAGATGTTACTGCCGAACGGTTGCTTCTCATTCTCACCGAGCGCAAAGTCCGACACAACAAAATGCATTACATTTTATGGTTTGAAGCAAAACGTATGCGCCAGCAGGAACAAATTTAAAATAGTTCAATAGTTTTACTGCGAAATATGTAGCAAACAACCGGAAACGCTTCTTTTCGTCTTACTCGCTTCTCACAAGTTCGCACTCACAACGCCACACACGGAACCGAAAGCATTCACTTGCTTCTTTTCTGACTCGCTGTTGATTTTTATTATGCCGAAATCACACATAAAAAAGATGTGTTAGCTATTTTCACCGTATATTTCAGCTTCCGAACTATGTTTGTTATCACTTAACATCTAAAATGAAGCAGAATTATTGCTGTAGTCGCGCGAACCAACACAAATGCGCGGATCCGAGTTCGCGCTGTTAACACAATATTTTGATGCCTGTCAGTGCATTTCAATCCGGGCGAGAAAGAGATCATGCGAAGCGACGCGAAGCGAACTAGCGTTCTTGCTCACTTTGCCTTTTGCCCTCTTTTCACACTTCCCTTCTTCTATTCGCGCACACACACACACACACATACGCACGCAGCACGCACTTCGTCTGTGTTGCCACGAAGAACGAACGCACTGTTCACCCTTGTCGGGATGTTGGGGTCAAAAGCTCACACTTAATTGGTACCCGAATGTGAATGATTTTTTACTTTCATTAAACGCGCACACACACCGATCGAGTGCGGTTCACTGTTGCGCACTTAGATTCCCTCATTTCTTACCGTATATTGCTCTGCACAGTGAGGCGATTGCAATTGAAAAACTCGGTGAAAAATACACTTCAGCACCACTACACAAACGGCTCCTGTGTGACCTGGCACCTAGCTGCTGTGCTTGCTAGTCTCACAGGCTCGTTCGCACTGTATCGTTCTCACTAGGTGGCTCGCTCACTCTTATGAACTCGCCCTCACTCATCGTTACTCCTGTTCTTTCTCACTGGTCTTCTTACGAACGCTTTTCAATTGAAGCTTTAGAATTCCACACACACACACACCCGTGCTCTCTCCTCCGTCCAGCACCTTCGTCGCACACACATTCACAATCGTCCGACCAATCAACACTAGTCTTCCAACAAAAAAACACAAACTCAAATTCTTCTTCCGATTTTACCATATATATTTTTTATAACAGTTTTTAATGCTTCCGGTGTTTTTTTTTCTCTCCGGTAGGTACAATCCCAAAATAAACGCCCTAACGAACACTAAAAATTCCACAATTATCATTCGACCTTGGTGTCGTGCCCGCCACCAGGACCACAAACCAGAGTAAAATGGAAGAAGGGCGAATAAACCTCACACAGAAATTAAATCACCACATTCCGAAGTCAATGTTATAAGTCTCTTATCGGATATTACCACCGAATATTCTGCTCTTCCCCCGCCAGCTGCCCTTTTTTCCACAAATAACACTGATGCATTTTTTTTCCTCTTCGACACTACACCACCCCACATAATCTGGCCAAATATGTTTCCTTCATTTCTTACCCGTATTACGGAATCGATTCGACCTATCTTTCCGTCGAAAACAGAGCTACAGAGCTGCGCCCTTTTTCTCCACTCTGGTTGATGATGAAAAATCGAACCGATCCCGTGGCCAATGCACCCGCGAACTGATGACGGCGGACGGAGATGGTGTAATTTTCGACCCACCGCGGTGGGGTTCACGACACAATTTCGGGCGCCAGCAGTAGTCTGCCTCTCTCTCTCTCTCTCTCTTTCACACTCACTCACAAACCAAAGAAGGCTCGCTGTCCGGTGCGGGGCAGGGGTTGTGTAGTTGGAGCGAAAACTGTACACTTTCCCGTGCGAAATCGTCACTGCACGCACCAATTAGCCCAAAATAGATGGACAGAAACTTTCTGGCGAAAATTTGTCACTGCGCATTCAAACCGACCGACAGAGGGCACCGCGTATTATTATTTCTTTTTTTGCTCACGACTTTTGACGCTCCTTTGACGACGCACCGTCAGAGGGAGCTTTAGTGGGTTTATTTAGTTTTTGTTTTTGGTCACTTAATGGGTAATATTAGTTCTCTCACTCTGACCGAGCGTTTGGTCGGGCTCTCTCGCTTGTGGTCGCTTTTCTTCGTACGCAAAGTGAAATCGCAATGCATTTATGTATCATGTTGTCCTTGTTTTGCATTGTTGATAGCAAACGCGCACCCATACACATAGCTGGTGAGTTTACCTTCATCAACCCTGTCACTGACAAGAAATTCAAATTTGTTTACCAATTTCCATTGTGTTGCTTATGTGCTCGGTGAAATGTAGAAAATAATCCGTTATAGAGTCCGAACGGATTATGCATATTTGTGAACGAGTCTTTCCATTGTGCTTTTTGGTGATATTACCATTAGTGGGTCGTCACACAGGATCAAAAATAGTTCGAGTTCGAACATACGTTGTAAACGGTCGGTCCAGATAAAATGTCACACATCCAACAAAAAACAAAATAATCACATCACGAAAAGAATTCGTTGCGAATTAATAAAAAAAAGAAATAACTACCGAAGCATTGCTGCTGCTCTGCCCATTTTATTCGTGAAGGAAACTTAGCAGGCAGCAGCAGCAACCATGAGTTTGCTGAAGTTTCACCGCACGCTGCAAAAGACCGACCCGCAAGCGATGCCGGTACTGATCATCGGTCAGCTACGTCACTTGACGGAGCTTCCGTTTGAGCGGATCAGTCCGAAGCTGGAACCGCGCGTGGAACGCGAAACGTACGTGAAAGCGGTGTCCTGCCTGCATCCGGCACCGACCGATACCTGCTCGCTCTATCTGGATCTAGCGCGCGTTGCCGTGCTGCCGCTGAAAGCATCCCGACATAACACCGCCTCCCGGGCACACTCGATCACGAAACTGATTCAATCGAACACGACCGGCGTCAGTGAATCGATCGTAATCGTGTGCGAAAAGCAGGATCTGCTGGCGTCAGCCTGTGCCGTGGCACGTGCATTTCCACTGTATAGCCGCAAAACTGTCAAGGGAGTGACTGTTGACGCGGTGCCACCGACGGTGCACATCGAGTTTTTGCTGGTGGGTGGCGATGCAGCTGACACGGAGATCACCGAGGAGGATGTACTGGTTCTGGCAAACGTGACGGTTGGCATCCGGCTGACGGCACGCATCGTGGATGCACCATGCAACGAGATGAACGTGTCCGGCTTTTTGGCCGAGGTGGAAGCGATCGCACTCGAACTCGGACTGAACTCAAAGGTAATCCGCGGGCAGGAGTTGAAGGATCGCGGTTTCGGTGGCATCTACGGTGTCGGTAAGGCGGCGGTCGATCCACCGGCACTGGCCGTGCTATCGTACGAACCGCAAGGTGCAACGGAAACGGTGGCCTGGGTTGGCAAGGGCATCGTGTTCGATACCGGTGGCCTTAGCATTAAGGGTAAGACGGCAATGCCGGGCATGAAGCGTGACTGTGGTGGCGCTGCCGCTATTTTGGGAGGATTCTATGCTGCGGTCAAGAGTGGCTTCCGGCAGAACCTGCACGCGGTATTCTGTCTGGCGGAGAATTCGGTCGGACCGGTGGCAACGCGTCCGGATGACATTCATCGGCTGTACTCGGGCTGCACGGTCGAGATTAACAATACGGACGCGGAGGGTCGGCTAGTGCTGGCGGACGGGGTCGTGTACGCGGACCGCGATCTCAAAGCGAACATCATTCTCGACATGGCGACACTGACCGGTGCCCAGGGCATTGCGACGGGCAAGTATCACGGTGCGATTCTCACGAACAGTTACGAGTGGGAGGAACGGGCGCTTGAGATTGGTCGCCGAACGGGCGATATGCTGTCGCCGGTGCCGTACACGCCCGAGCTGCACTTCAGCGAGTTTAATTCTGCTGTCGCCGACATGAAGAACTCGGTGATGGATCGGGGCAATGCGCAGGTGAGCTGTGCGGGCCTGTTTATCGGTGCGCATCTCGGGTTCGAGTACGGTGGCAACTGGATGCACGTGGATATGGCGGCCCCAGTGCACAATGGGGAACGGGCGACCGGTTACGGCGTTGCACTGCTCGCGGGTCTGTTCGGGGAGTACAGCAAAGCGGCCATTTTGCGTGACATCGCCCACCAGCCGACGGTGCTGCGAAATAAGGCGGCGGGAAACGGCACCGAACAACCGCCGTCAAAGAAAGCATGCCTGGACTGAGGGGTGAGTGACGTGTAAGGACGTTGCCATTTCGCATCACAGTTCGTATAGCACGATAACTGCCTCCTATATGAAGGATATTTTGTGGATTTCTTTTATTCCATTTGCTTCATTGTTTTCGTACGTTTTATTCATTTTTTGTTTGCTTTGCTACCCTACCGATTTTCTGCGGAGACCAAGTTTGGCATTTTTCTTCTAATAAAAAAAAATAAATTAGAATTGCGGTACAACATGGGTGTGTGTGTGTGTGAGAGAGAGCAAGGTTAAAATTTCGTCGCATCCGAAATATAAAACGACTAGAAAAAGAAGCAAATCACAGCTCGATGAGTGCAAAACCAGCTGTAATTTACACTCTTGCCGTACACGATATGCAGAACATGGTGAGAGCAGAACAAACTAGAGCTTTTCAGTGGTAAAAAATAATAATTTATTTCACGCCTTATTCACACGTTATCACTTTCAAGTTTTTCGAATGCCATCATCTATCTCTTTGAGAAAGAGATAATGGAATATCAGCAGCCACTGCAATCGAAACGTTACAGCACTTGTTCGGCCGATAATGGATGTCAATCTCTTGAATATTGAATACTTTTCGCAATCCATCGAAAACCCTTTTATCAGTAACACTCAAAAGTAAGTAACACTCTAATCGATCATGCCCGTTTCCACCGTAAAAGCGGTATGTCCCATTGCAAACAGTGGAAAAGAATCACCACTCCGTTTCGCTATCTGTGCGGCCGTTTCATATGAATTGTTTCGCCGTTCCGGATCGCACCGTGGATCCATTAGCAGCGTCACCAATGTCGACCGGCAACTGGACACCGTGACGGTAATGTGCAGCGGTGTCTGATCACCATCGGACGGTGCATTCACGTCGGCTCCATGCTGCAGCAACAGGGCAACACAGGCTGCATTGTTCCACTTGCAGGCCGAGTGCAACGGTGTCCAGCCCATGTCGGTGCGAGCGTTCGGGTCAGCCCCGTATCGCAGCAGGAGTAAAGCCATCGAGCGATTGTTGTTGTAGCATGCTTTGTGCAGCGCGGTGTAGCCATCGCCATCGATTGCCTGTACGACGCTCGGTTTACGGCTGACGATGGCTTCCACGACCTCAAGCTTGTTCTCACCGGCTGCCCACAGAGCGTGTCGTTCGAGACTCGCTAAAGAGGTGAAAAAAAACCAACAAGTTAAGTGTTTGTACATGCTTTAAAAGAACGCATTGGAATGCTAAGATCACCCTTTGGATCCTTATCTTCCTCGATTAGCTCGTCCGGTTCGTCCCAGCCACTCACAAACATGCCCCGAGGCACCTTGCTCATCTTTGCTTCAAGCGCTTCCAGTGTGTCCAGCTCTTCGTCCGCCTCTGCGGCCTCATCTTCCGTGAGCGTTTTGGCGATATTATCCCAGTCATTTAACGTACGGTGGGACATTTTGGAGGATATGAAGAAACAGTTGAATTGCAGAAACAAAAATCCAAACCACCCACAAACTCCGCTTTTGTTTTGATATCGTTTGTTTTGATTGAGCAAATGTCAAAGTAACCGCTTTGAAAAATAAATGGCTGCGTACTTTTACCACAAAGCTGGCAATCGATTTTAATCGATGAAAAGCAAGCGATTTTAATTTTTAAACCATATTTTTTTGTTTTTATTCAAATTTCATAACTTGTTACTCTACATTTCCCGAGAAAGCTAAATACAAGAATATTTATTTATACTTGTATAAAATTCCTGAGTTAATTTTAAGTTTTTGAATACATTGTTCATCAATTCCCTCAGAAACCCCAATCACCACAACACAAACGTAACAAAAAGGACCACAACCACCTATCACTAAAATTTTAACCTGGGGCGTACTAACGGCAATAAGCCCATAATGGACGAAATTGCTCCCAGCAAGCCAATAGTTCGATTTGAAACACGCACAACACCCAACCCGTTCAGTGGAATAAATACGTCACACACGTTCTTGACCGTGTCGACCAGCAGCGGTTGATTTTCGCGATACACGGCGTGCAGTGTGCGCCGCAGGTTTCGAATGCGCGACTGGCTGTAGTATATGAACAGCCGATAAAGCTCCTGCACGTCTCGGCACAGGTTGAACAGGATAGAAATGAGCCAAAAGCGGTTGGATCGATCGACCCAATCGGCTGTGTTGACTCCCTTGGTTATTCCAGATCTCGACAGCCAAACGACGTGGTCGGCTAGCAGAAACAGCCCCGATGCGAGCTTCCCGAGCACGATAAATGCATGGTTGTATAACTGTTTAAGCTTCAAACCCGCCGTTGCGCTGTACAGGACCTCAAAACCTTTGCCAAATCGTAGCACTGAAAGGAAAAGTCGAAGGTTAGCCCATATGGAAGTGCCAATTGTTTTGGTAAATGCGTACGTTTCCGGAATGAACTCAGAATGCTTTCGATGTGTTTTAACAGCTCAATAGTCTCTGGCGATCCAGTAGTTTCTTTGCTTGCCCACAGGGCGCGACAAGAGTATTGGCATAATCTAAAAGAGAATTATTTTCGATTAACTGACCATTGATATGTGCTTGGAAGATATATACCCTACCTTGCTACCTTATCCTTCCCCACTGTTTGACTATTTAACTTGATAATGATGTCCATGATGGAGTTTGGTGTTGGTTTAGCTTATCAAAGAAGCGACGCAAATACGACGCACAACGTTGAAATCACATTCACTTTCGTAGTAGTAGCAAAATGTGAGACTAGAATAGTTGGCGAGTACCTAAAAATGCAATTCAAAATCCAATCTTATCCAGATGAAACACGAAAATCACCGATATGCCCACAATAAAGCGATTGGTATGAAGTTTGCCGATAACGAACCGAAGATAACAAACAAACGCACTTTGAAGCACAACAGATGATAGTAGGGCTTATTGGAAAGACGTTCGCAAAGATACGAACGTTGACATGGCGACATTTTGACGTCGTCGTTGGAGAAATAAGTGAGTTGAAAGATTTTATATGAAATCGGCGTATGTATATTTATGAACGGAAACACCTCAAATATTGCTGCTTTATCTAGATGTAATCAGTTATTTGTTATATTTATGCATAGGTATATTTCTAAGTATCGATCGTTGTATTTACGTTCGATTTACAATACACCTCGATTGAATCATCTGACACATTGTTTACATGGTGTACTTTAGGAGTTTGACATATTGTATCTGTGCCCGGAAAATTGTTGTGGGTAAAAGCTATCGCTACCAACGAAATGAATTTAGCACAGACATACCTGCATTCCGTGAATGATGAAAAACTCTATTTCTACAATAGCATAACATATATGTATTTTTTAATTATGTTTACAATATTCCAACCCATTTCCTTTCATGAAACGAACACACTAAGCACACAGTGCATATACATTTAAAAACTTTAATCGTTTTTATTAGTTGAAAGCCAAACTTACTCTATCGTACATCTACTTACGGCTGTAGCCGAGCCGATCAAATACACTGCCACCACCGACCGGTGCACTTCTGGCAGATTTTGTCATCTTAGAATCGAGACTGAATCTTTCTACACGTTTTACAATCTGTTTCGTCGAACTGGTGGCCGCTGGTGTCTGAGAGCCAAGACTGAGGCGATTTGTGATCGGTAGCCGGCGAGCGTCTGCTTTTAGCCCTATACGTCCACCACTACGGATCGGAGATAATTTGGGCGTTGGTTTCATCTGCACCACCTTTTTCGTAGCGTGCAGGGAAGTGACTCGGCGTGCTGTGATAGACCCACCTCCAGCACCGCCACCGAGACGCTGCTTTACGGACACTTCCTGTTCGTTGAATCTTAAACGAGAGCCCGGTGAGCTGGCTACGACTGAGGAAGGTTTGCTCGTTTGCTTTCTCGGTGCGATTTCAAGCACTTCATCTTCCTCGGAAAAGGATACGGACTTTAGACCACTGCCACCTACTCCGAGCGCCAAATAGTCACGCAGTTCATCCTCATCCGACGATGGGAGGACCGCTTTGGCTGGCATTTTTTTCACCAAGATAACTTTCTGCTGCGAGGGAGGAATTTTAGTGGGTGCGACGGAGATGGAGGTACCATTCGTTGTGGTGTTGGATTTCAGTATACCCGTTGACGAAGATGATAACGTGGAAGTGGTCCGTATGATTGTGGTTCCATTGTCGCTGACTTTTCGATCGCCTAAGCGAGTGAAAATGGAGCTGGAAATCTCAAGCGGTGGCATTTTCGAACTGGACTTGCTCGGTGGCGCATCAATGTCATTTAGTCGATCGAATATGCTTCCACGTTTGGTACCCGGTTTGACCATGGAGGAACCGTTTGCAGTGCTGCTTGACTTCGTTTCCTGTGCTTTTTTTTCCAAAATCTCGCGACTTCGTGGGGTGCTTCCGGATGGGAGGGTAATCTTGTACTTTCCTTCGTGTTCCGGAAGTACGCGTCGGGGTTTCGATTCCTTCGGAGACTCTGTGACTGTTGAAACGATTCCTGTACAGATATGAACAACAAAGATTGTCAAACAAGGCTGTTAAAACATATTTCAAGTAGCCCGCTTACGAGAGAGTCCAGTCTTCTCTTTCTTTTTGCCATTACTGGCTGAAGTGGAGCCAGATGTGGCGGAAATGGTCGCTACCGGAACCTCTGCGTCCGGGACGGACAGAACCTTATCCCGTGTGCTTTGTTCGTACACCTTCTTAGCATGGCGAAGTATCGCTATAATGTCCCCCATCGTCGTGATACCCATCTCCCGGAGATACTCCTTATTCAGATCCATCAGCATATCCATTTGGATACGGTTTTCAAAGAATACGTGCGCGTAAGTTGCGGCCGCCGCCGATGGAATATCGGCGTTCGTGAAGAACTTTACCCATGTAGCTGGAAAGTAACACAAAACAAGTAAGCATATGACACAAACAAACGAGCGAGCATCTTCAGAACAAAAACCAACCTGCCGTAGGTGTCGGCATTGTTGTGGAGCGTCCTCGTGGAGATAATCGAATCACGAGCACGGATTGGTTGTACCGATAGGAAAACTTTCGTCACGCGAACGCGGACTATTCCAGAGGAAAACACACAATTTTTTTTTACCAAACGTGGTTCCAAAAATAAAACTTGCGGCTTGGGAAAAATAAATAGTTAACCGATCTGCTGCTAGCCAGGTCCGTTTGTATAATGCTATTTTGACAGCACCGAATAGTTTGACAGATGTGAAAAGATGCGGGTATTGAAAAGTATGAACTTTTTAACAAATTACTTTGAACAACTAACCGAAAAGCGTACTGACTAATTTAGACAAGTTTATTTTCACGCATGAACATTTTAATTATTTGTAACAATCTGTGATAGATAAAAAAAATGTAGTGCAAATCCGAAAAGACAAGAAGGAAAAATAGCAGCGAAGAATCCAAATCAACGACTTTTATTATAATTTGAAACCTGTTTCAACTTGCAGCAACGGTGATTTAGTCTTTGAAGAAAGTTATGTAACGAAATCCATTTGAACTCCTCGTCACTATATGTTAAACAAGTTTCATTCTGCCTGTCAAGTGGAGTTTGGCAGCCTATGTGGTGGTGTGTGTGCGAGCGCGGCGCAATTTCACATCAAATGGACGCGTGTATTTCATCACGGGCAGGCTTTGGTTCGCAGTGAATTGACTCGTTTTCCTCACCGCATACCGATCCGAGCGTACCAAAACACTCGTCAACGGCTCCCGGAGCACTCCGGGCACGGAGTAGTGCTGAAGGTAGCCCCTCCCCGGAAAAGTGTGACCCGTGTGAGGCGAAAGAAATCTTTTCGCTGTACGCTTCCGTTGTTCCGCTGCACCGTGAAGAAGAGTAAGAAAACGCACACTACCTCACCAAAGCCGCAGCAGCCCCTTCACACACAGTGCTGCTGCCGTGACCTTAGTCATCGCTTTTTGCCATTGCAGTTGTTGTTGCTACGCTCGTTTGGTTGTTTTTGTTGTTGTTGTTAAAACTGCGCATATTTTTTATCCGCAGGATTGTAGAAACAGCAGCAAGATGAGCGGTGATTCGAAGGCGCCATTGCGCACCGTAAAGCGCGTACAGTTCGGCATCATATCGCCGGACGAGATCCGCCGGATGTCCGTTACCGAGGGTGGCATACAGTACGCCGAAACGATGGAGGGTGGCCGGCCGAAGCTTTGCGGTCTGATGGATCCACGGCAGGGTGTGATCGAACGTACGTCGCGCTGTCAGACGTGCGCCGGTAATATGACCGAGTGTCCCGGCCACTTCGGACACATCGATCTAGCCAAGCCCGTGTTCCATATTGGTTTCATCACAAAGACCATCAAGATCCTGCGCTGCGTGTGTTTCTACTGCTCGAAGATGCTGGTCTCACCGACTAACCCAAAGATCAAAGAAATTGTGATGAAATCGAAAGGCCAACCTCGTAAGCGGCTTGCCTACGTGTACGATTTGTGCAAGGGTAAGAAAATTTGCGAGGGTGGCGAAGACATGGACATGACGAAGGAACCGGCGGCGGTGGATGCGAGTAAAAAGCAAGGCCACGGTGGCTGCGGTCACTATCAGCCGTCAATCCGGCGCACCGGTCTCGACTTGATGGCCGAGTGGAAGGAGGTGAACGACGAGAATCAAGAGAAAAAGATCCAGGTGTCGGCGGAGCGGGTATACGAGATTCTGAAGCACATCACGGACGAAGAGTGCTACGTGCTGGGTATGGATCCGAAGTTTGCCCGCCCGGATTGGATGATCATCACGGTGCTGCCAGTGCCGCCGCTCGCCGTCCGACCGGCCGTGGTGATGTTCGGAGCGACGAAGAATCAAGACGATCTGACGCACAAACTGTCCGACATCATCAAGGCGAACAACGAGCTGAAGAAGAACGAAGCGACCGGTGCGGCGGCTCACGTAATCGCGGAAAACATCAAGATGCTGCAGTTCCACGTGGCCACGCTGGTGGACAACGACATGCCCGGCATGCCGAAAGCGATGCAGAAGAGCGGCAAGCCACTGAAAGCGATCAAGGCGCGCCTGAAGGGTAAGGAAGGTCGTATCCGTGGTAATTTGATGGGTAAGCGTGTCGATTTCTCCGCACGTACGGTCATTACCCCCGATCCAAACCTCCGCATCGATCAGGTCGGTGTGCCGCGTTCGGTTGCCCAAAACATGACCTTCCCCGAGCTGGTAACTCCGTTCAACATCGACCGGATGCAGGAGCTGGTGCGACGCGGTAACTCACAGTACCCGGGCGCCAAGTACATTGTGCGCGACAACGGCGAACGTATCGATCTGCGCTTTCACCCGAAATCTTCCGATCTGCATCTGCAGTGCGGGTACAAAGTGGAGCGCCATCTGCGCGACGACGATCTGGTCATTTTCAACCGTCAGCCTACGCTACACAAGATGAGTATGATGGGGCATCGTGTGAAGGTGCTGCCGTGGTCAACGTTCCGGATGAACCTCAGCTGTACCTCACCGTACAACGCCGATTTCGACGGTGACGAGATGAATCTGCACGTACCGCAATCGATGGAGACGCGCGCGGAGATCGAAAACATTCACATCACACCGCGCCAGATCATTACGCCGCAGGCGAACAAACCCGTCATGGGTATTGTGCAGGACACGCTGACGGCGGTGCGAAAAATGACGAAGCGCGACGTATTCATCGAGAAGGAACAGATGATGAATCTGTTAATGTTCTTGCCCACGTGGGACGGTAAGATGCCCCAGCCATGCATCCTCAAACCGAAGCCACTGTGGACGGGCAAGCAGATCTTTACGCTCATCATTCCGGGGAATGTGAACATGATCCGTACGCACTCGACGCACCCAGACGAGGAGGACGATGGGCCGTACAAGTGGATATCGCCCGGTGACACGAAGGTAATGGTCGAGCACGGTGATCTGATCATGGGAATCCTGTGCAAGAAGACGCTCGGTACGTCGGCCGGTTCGCTGCTGCACATCGTGTTCCTCGAGCTGGGGCACGAAATTGCGGGCCGATTTTACGGCAACATTCAAACGGTGGTTAACAACTGGCTGCTGCTGGAGGGCCACAGCATAGGTATCGGTGACACGATTGCCGATCCGCAGACGTACTCCGAAATTCAGCGCGCCATCAAGAAGGCGAAGGAGGACGTGATCGGGGTGATCCAGAAGGCGCACAACATGGAGCTGGAACCGACACCCGGTAACACGCTCCGGCAGACGTTCGAGAATCAGGTGAACCGCATCCTGAACGATGCCCGTGACAAAACGGGTGGTTCGGCCAAGAAGTCGCTCACCGAGTATAACAACCTGAAGGCGATGGTCGTGTCCGGTTCGAAGGGATCCAACATTAACATCTCGCAGGTAAGAGCCGATGGTTCGTTAGGGGTCGTTTCGGTACCTTGTACACTAATCCGATCTGTGTGTCCTTGTTCGATAGGTTATTGCTTGTGTCGGTCAGCAGAACGTGGAGGGTAAGCGCATCCCGTTCGGGTTCCGCAAGCGCACCTTGCCCCATTTCATCAAAGACGACTACGGTCCTGAATCGCGTGGGTTCGTGGAAAACTCCTACCTGGCTGGTCTGACGCCGACAGAGTTCTACTTCCACGCAATGGGCGGTCGCGAGGGTTTGATCGATACCGCCGTCAAGACGGCCGAAACCGGTTACATCCAGCGTCGTTTGATCAAGGCTATGGAGTCGGTGATGGTCAACTACGACGGTACGGTGCGTAACTCGGTGGGGCAGCTGATTCAGTTGCGTTACGGTGAGGATGGGCTGTGCGGTGAGACGGTCGAGTTCCAGAACCTTCCGACGATCAAGCTCTCGAACAAGGTGTTCGAGAAGCGGTACCGGTTCGATCCGACCAACGAACGCACGCTGCGCCGCATCTTCAACGAAGACGTCATCAAGGAGCTGACGGAGTCGAGCTCGGTCATACAGGAGATCGAGGCGGAGTACGAGCAGCTGCTGCGCGATCGGGAAGCACTGCGACAGATCTTCCCGAACGGTGACTCGAAGGTGGTGCTGCCGTGCAATCTGCAGCGCATGATCTGGAACGTGCAGAAGATTTTCCACATCAACAAACGGCTGCCAACGGATCTGTCGCCGCTGAAGGTGATCCAGGGCGTGCGGGATCTGCTGCAGCGGTGCGTGATCGTGGCCGGCACGGATCGGCTGTCGAAGCAGGCGAACGAGAACGCCACGCTGCTGTTCCAGTGCCTGGTGCGTTCGACGCTCTGCACAAAATACGTGGCGGAAGAGTTCCGGCTCAACAATGAAGCGTTCGAGTGGTTGATCGGTGAAATCGAGACCCGGTTCCAGCAGGCCCAGTGTAATCCGGGCGAGATGGTTGGCGCGTTGGCTGCCCAGTCGCTCGGTGAGCCGGCCACACAGATGACGCTGAACACGTTCCACTTTGCCGGTGTGTCGTCGAAGAACGTAACGCTCGGTGTGCCACGCTTGAAGGAAATCATCAACATCTCGAAGCGTCCGAAAGCGCCGTCACTGACCGTGTTTCTTACCGGCGGGGCGGCCCGTGACGCGGAGAAAGCGAAGAACGTGCTGTGCCGGCTCGAGCACACCACGCTGCGCAAGGTGACGGCAAACACCGCCATCTACTACGATCCCGACCCGCAGCGTACGGTGATCGCGGAGGATCAGGAGTTCGTGAACGTGTACTACGAGATGCCGGATTTCGATCCGACCCGCATCTCGCCGTGGCTGCTGCGTATCGAGCTCGACCGGAAGCGCATGACGGACAAGAAGCTTACGATGGAACAGATCGCGGAGAAGATCAATGCCGGGTTCGGAGACGATCTGAACTGCATCTTCAACGACGACAACGCCGACAAGCTGGTGCTGCGCATCCGCATCATGAACGAGGACAACAAGTTCCAGGAGAGTGAGGAAGAAAACATGGACAAAATGGAGGACGACATGTTTCTGCGGTGCATCGAGGCAAACATGCTGTCGGACATGACGCTGCAGGGGATCGAGGCGATCGGCAAGGTGTATATGCATCTGCCGCAGACGGACGCGAAGAAGCGCATCGTCATCACGCCCGAGGGCGAGTTTAAGCCGATCGGCGAGTGGCTGCTCGAGACGGATGGTACGTCTATGATGAAGGTGCTGAGCGAGCGGGACGTCGATCCGGTGCGCACGTACAGTAACGACATCTGCGAGATCTTCTCCGTGCTCGGCATCGAGGCGGTGCGTAAGTCGGTCGAGAAGGAAATGAACAACGTGCTGCAGTTCTACGGTCTGTACGTGAACTACCGCCATCTGGCGCTGCTGTGCGATGTGATGACAGCGAAGGGTCACTTGATGGCGATCACGCGCCACGGCATCAACCGACAGGATACGGGCGCACTGATGCGTTGTTCGTTCGAGGAAACTGTCGACGTGCTGAACGATGCGGCCGCACACGCCGAGGTCGATCCGATGCGTGGCGTGTCGGAGAACATCATCCTCGGTCAGCTGCCACGCATGGGCACCGGTTGCTTCGATTTGCTGTTGGACGCGGAGAAGTGTAAGCTCGGCATGGAGATTCCGCATACTTCGATCCTGGGCGGAACGGGCATGTTCTTTGGGTCGGCGGCGACACCGAGCATGACACCGTGGCAACAGTCGGCCACCCCGGGTTACGGTGGCTGGTCACCGTCAGGGCCGGCCAGTGGAATGACACCCGGTGGTCCGAGTTTCTCACCGTCCGCACAGTCCGATGCGTCCGGGATGTCTCCTTCCTCTTGGTCCCCGATACGTGGGTCACCGAGCTCGCCCGGACCGTCGATGTCACCGTACCCACCGTCGTCGCCCTCGATGTCCCCATCGTACTCGCCGAGCAGTCCGAACTACGCGCCCAACTCCCCGGGCGGTGCTTCCCCGTCGTACTCCCCGACCAGCCCATGCTATTCGCCACCGAGCCCACAGTATTCGCCCGGCAGCTCCAACTATTCGCCCAGCAGTCCAAACATACATTCGGCCACCCAAAACTACTCACCAACGTCACCGAGCTACTCCCCGATGTCGCCCATGCATCCGACCAGTGCGTCCAACTATGCCAGCCCTGCATATTCCCCAACCAGCCCCTCCTATTCGCCCACCTCACCAAGCTACTCACCCTCGTCGCCCGTCTTCTCCCCCACCAGCCCCTCGTACTCACCCTCCAGTCCATCGTACTCCCCGACCAGCCCGTCCTACTCCCCGACCAGCCCATCGTATTCGCCAACTTCGCCAAACTTCACACCCGTCACGCCCTCGTACTCACCATCCAGTCCGAACTATTCGCCCACCTCGCCCCACTATTCGCCCGCTTCGCCCAGCTACTCACCCTCCTCGCCGAAGTACTCCCCGACCTCGCCGAGCTATTCACCCACCTCCCCGTCCTACATCGGCAGTCCGCACTACACCCCGGCCAGTCCACAGTACGCCCAAACTAGCCCGAACTATTCACCAACGTCGCCCAGCTATTCGCCCTCCTCACCGCAACATTCACCCGGCAGCAGCAGCAGCAATCACTACAGCATTGGCTCGTCCTCGTACTCTCAGACACCGGCCCCTTACTCACCGAACATGTCGTCGTATTCGCCCAGCAGCCCGAAGTACTCGCCGACCAGTCCGGTGTACACGTCCAGCTCACCGACGTACTCACCCTCTTCACCGGCGTACTCGCCCACGCCGCAGGGTTACAGCCCGTCGAGCCCGGCCAGTCCGACCTATTCGCCTACAAGCCCATCGTACGACGACAGCAACGAGGACTAGTAAGGGTAGGTGGTACTCGGTTGAACGAAACAAAAGTTAGCACTAGTACTAGTGACAATATTCGACTTTCACCCTCTCCATCGCAGATCTGTTGCAGCAGGACCCTATGATGCGATGCATTTCGGACTCACCTTTCCTCTTGACGGCGGTGGTGAAGATGGCGGCGATTGCGGCTTGAAGCGAAGCGTAGTGTTTCAATAAGGATTACTATTATTTAATTGACCTTACCTTTACTACCCAATTTCCGCATACTAAACATGGATCGGGAAAGGGAAACTTTTGTGAAGACTTATTTACTTTTGACGGATGGGTGCCACAAACAGACAGGCCTGCATTTGTCGTATGATTTAGATGGGGAAGGATTGAGGAAATCCTGTTCGTTTCGTCTCTGTGTCTACAAGCCCGTTGGGTAAGGGAGGGTAGAAGTCGTTAACCATCTTTTAACCACTATAGCAAACTTGCGGGATTGTTTTTTTGCGCTGCTAGTGCAGCTCGCTGCGAGACGGTCATAAAAAAAGAAAAAAAAACATTTGTAAATGGTACTCGTAAGAACGTATGGTATAATGTAGTTGCAGAAATTTAAGAACAGATTATTTCAATAAAATCTCTAAAAAATAATAAAATGTTTTAAATATGTGTGCTTACAAAAGTGATGGTAGATGTTATTAGAACAACGAGAAAAAGGAGAGATTAAATTCATGACATTCTATAATCAACACCAACTGTTTAGTTCAGTATAGGCACCTGTTCTGCCGATGACAATTGTGAAAAAAGCCTACACGGGCTAGGTTGTCTGGCATCTTTCTGATGAAATAACCATCTATTACTAATGTGTCCGGCGAGCTGGTGGTATAATATTAACATCTGGAAACTCGAACCGTGTATTACATGATTGCGTTCGAAGAGTTTAGTAGGAATCGAACAATAAATGAACGTCTGTCATATAGTTATTGTCGAAATAAAAAACATCCGAATTTTCCAAAATTCCAATATGGAAAATTAAATATCAAATTAATAGATACTAAAATTGAACTGAATTTTTTTTAACTAAAACGATAAAAGCGAAATAAACTTCCCGCGTCTGCATGGCTCTCTCGACCATCGCTCGAGCGCTCAACCCACCGTCAGCAACGCGTGCGCGCAGCAGCCGACCAGCGAATACCGAGCGAGGCAAACGGTCAGAACGATATTTGCAAATGGCCAATCGTCGAGAGATGGCTCCAGTATATGTGAAGTATTTTTCCTTCTCAAAAATCGACGATAAATAGTAGTCTTATCGGGCGAAAGTTATTCGCAAGTGATACACTGACTGATTGTGCGTAAGCGTAAGGTGTTATTTAGCGTATCCGCGTCGGGGCCAGGCTGCAAGAGGCTGGCAACGAAAAGCAAAGGTAAAGTTTTCCACCGCTGGGGCGCGCACAGGGGGTGCTGCTGCACGGCGATGGATGTGAAGCGAATTGCTACCAATACACAGGCGAAATAAAACGCACACACGTAACCGTACGCGCGCACCTTTGCAAACGGGGTGGACTACTGTACTTTTAAATGTGTGTGTGTGTGTATGAGCGAAGAACAGGAACCGCATTTGGTAGCAGAGTGTCCGAGCAGGAGAGAAATAGCGTGGCGGCAACATGAAGTGGTGTGCGCCGTTTTTCAGTGAACGAGCGAGTGTGTTGGTCGTCATGGTTCGTGTGTGTGCGTATATTCCGATCGTGTTAGAACTAGACAGGAAGGCAAAAGAAAACTGGGCGCGATGGGGTTGGCGATGGCAGCAAACAAGTAGAAAAAGTAGAGAAAAAAAAACAAACGTATAGAAAAGCAAGCTTTAAAATGGAAAATGGCGTAAAAGAAGTGATTAACCAGCGCAAAACTTGCTTCGAAAACTTATTCCCCTCATCGCTCGTGCAGCTGGGCTTGTGTTGGTGTGTTGCGAGCAAATCACTATTGGACGTCGTGTGGTGTGCGTATGTGTGAGTGAAGTGTGCGGTGCGATTTGTGGTGGAACGAATTTTAGCGACATCAACTTCTTCCGCCGTGTGTGCGCCATTAAAACCACATTCGCCACTTCCGTCAGGCGGTAGATGTTTAAGGGGGTGGTAGGGGTGGGTAGAGTGGGTGGAAGAAGAAAGTGGGAAAAGGTTCGGAGATCACAAACGTCACGGATTGCATTTGCTGGGGTGCTATACTGTCGCGGTAGAGGGCGCGTGCATGCTTTACATTCCAGTTCAACTTTGATCAAATCCATGGAATGAACGAGGGGGGGGGGGGGGGGGGGGAGAGGAAGGATGTGAAGAATAGGCCAGCAAAACTGCGCAAACATCACCTCGCACAAACACACACCAGACGATTCCTTTGGCAGCACACACAGAGCCACACGGAATTTTGAACAACGAAGTCGGAGCGTGTGTATGTGTGTTTTCTTGCGACCAGATCGTGTGTTGACTTTTTCCACCGTGCTTTCCTTGTAGTGTTGGCAGCGATGAGTGGTGGCATGATGTTCGGCAAAGGGGATGTGGAAGTGGAGAATCACATTCGGAGAGGTGCCAAATTTTTTGATTCACCGCGTGATCAGTTTTTACTGGAGCAGGCTTGTCGATCCCCCCTAGTCCTGCTTCAAGTATCTGATCTGCACTGGTAAATCCATCCCCACCGTCTGACGGTGGCAGTGTTAGAATATCACCGCCGTCACCTCACCTACTCCTGATTACCTTACCCCTACACGCACGGGATCATATCTTGGAGCAGCGTTTGAGCGAAAGATTTCGACAATCAGCGACGGCGCGATAGCCGTGTGTTCGTACGTTGTTCCTCGCACACACGAGCACCGCCACCAAACCCGTGCAGCAAGTGTCCCCAAAATAGAAATTTCTGTACGGGCGCGGATGATGATGATGCACTCAACATACGCAGTACTGAATTGGTGTTCTAGAAAGACGAAGGGGGGAAATGGTGGGATGATGAAAAAATAGAAGAAGAAAAAAACTAATAGTGACCATCGTTCATCGTCGATCGAGTCCCCCTGTGGCCGTGTGTGTGTGTGTTTGTGTGTGTGTTTTTTTTTTCTTTCGAACTTTATCATCATGCGAAGGACAGTTGGGTGGTGGGACTATGTTCAGCGAGAGAAAGAGATAGGCCGTATAACTTTCATTTAAATATTTTACCTAGAACGCGGAAAACTAATTGCTAAAAGGCACGACAATCCTGATACGACCCTTCCCGTGTGATCCGTCAATCATCAAATACAGTCGCCCTGTTTCAAGAGAGTGCAGACAAGTAGAAAGAGAGAAAGACAGAGTGTGATAGTACATTTTATAGCTTTTATTCTGACGAGGCAGCGTTGGTATAGCAGAGGTTACGAAAGGGAAACAGGATGGGGTGTATATCAATCAGAGCATTTAAAAGTGACATTTTTTTTTATTTCGTTGAATTTCATCACAATGCTGCTGGTACGGATTTTTGCTAGAGCCAATGATATAGATTGATATCAAAACAAACACAAAATTGTGCAATTCGCTTGTCTCTTCTGGTGTCGATCTGACGTTTCTTCTTCCCACACAAACACGAAGCAGGGTGAAACAGAACTACCAGCCATGAAAAAATATGCATATTTGCAGCTTGCAATGGGTTGCCAATGTGTTGGTGTGCTACGTGATGTGCCTGTGTTGGAGCTTTATTGCGGTCATGTAAACATCGCATTGCGTTTTTACTGTTTCCCAATATCGCACCGCCATTAGCAATTACAAAGTCACTAACCATTGTTTTATTTAACCTTACACTAACTAGATTTCTTTCTCCTTTTCTCTGATTTTAGACACATTCAAGTCGAACGGAGCAAAAGGAAAATAAAACAGTCTCGAACTTCCGATCATAGTGTGCTGTGAATAATTCCCGTCCCCCTCGGTCTACAAATCACATTCTTACATATGCACAGACACAGTCAGCCTCGCTAGAGCTGCTGCAACAGCAGCAACAACAACAGCAACAACAACGGCGATTGGAAGAAGAGCAAAAACACGGTAATAACAACCAAGAGCGCGAACCGGCCGCGCGCTACACATACTGACGACACGGCTTCTCGCGCATTCCCTGCTGCTGCTAGGAAAGTTGCATAATTGTGCAGCGCCATTTGTGTTCGTACGCGGCATAGAACCGCAAGCACCACCACTAACAGCAACACCTGCGAGGGTCGTGGGGATAGTGTGTGTGTGTTGTGTGTTTCTTCCCTTAGTGGCGGGGGCTGTGTCGTGCAGGAAAACAACAAAATATATCGTGCACGGGAGAGTGCCGCGGCCACCGCGCCGTGATGATGGGTTGCGATCGTGATCGTGATAATAGTGAACCTTGCGCGCAGCCTTTTACCTAGTCGCTCGCTGCCTCTCCTCCCCCCAACAGAACCTCGGTGCAGGAGCGGAGGGAACGAGCCGTATACCACTTTCTGCACACTTCCCGCCTACGGGTTCCAGATCACTCAAGAGACAAGCACTGCTATACGTGTAACCGTGTGTGCGTGTGTGTGTGTGTGTTAAAAGAAGAAAGAGCCACCAAGTTCTTTTTGGTAAGCGGTTCGTGGAGAAACCCATTTTAGAAGCTGATTGAGCAAAAAGCAAACACGACAAAAATAAAAATCACAAGTGCGTTTAAACGGAGACAAGCAAGGTGCGGCGCGTGTGTCGTGCGTGTGTATTTGTGGTATAGTGAACACTGTGTGTGAGAGGGTGTTTGGGGTTCCATTGCTGATAGAGGTGCGATCTTGGACAGACCAAAAACATCAAAGCGACCGAATCATCGATCATACCTAATTGCAATTAAAAAAAAGTGAAAAAATTTAACTTACCGATTTTGCTTGTACAACAAAACTCTCATAACCAAACTTATTTTGGAAGGACACAAAGAACTTAAAACTCAACGCATAACGTATCGACGATATATAGTATAAAGATATCAAACGGTGGCAAGGCTGGGCCAACCCACAACTCCAAACAGCGATCTTGAATGTCAACAGTTCAAAATCTACGAAGCTCACGTTTAAGATAAAAAAAATCCACAAAAATCGAACATTTATTCTTGTCGTACAAAATATTGACGAAGTAAACAAACACCAAAAGCACATCAAAACGTTCCTTTTTTTGCGCCAAGCGAGTGAAGGGATCATATTCAAACACAAACACAGACAGAGCGACACATACACCCCCGGAGTGAAATTAAGATCGAATAAATGACAACAACAAAAACGACCCTTTACCTAGTAGGCTGTATCGGTTAAGCTACTATTGTGAACAAAAGAAGAAGAGGCAGAGATCCAGACGCACTCACTTTATTTCCCAGCAGCAAATCCAGTCCGTTTCCATTCGTTGCCGTGATCGTGACAATATATCTTGTGCTCTAGTGATAAATAAACCCCCCAAAAAGTGTGACAGTCAGCCAGCAAACAAACGCATAAACCACCGACTAGGCTAACGGAGCAGGACTAGGAGCAGGACGAGTAGAAGTAAGAAAATTGGAGCGAAAAAGGACAAAACATAAATAAAAAAAAAAACATTTTTGTAAGTGAGTGAGAGTGTGTGCGTTGGAAGAAAAAGGATCTGCTTTGTGCGCGAACTCGTCTCAAGTGCGAATAAGTGCGTGCGTGTGTATGGTTTTTGGTCGTGAAAGTGTGCACAAGTACGATTAACTTTTTTATGTTCCAAAAAGCACAAATTTTTAACGTAAACATCATCATCTGCATCCGTGAGGACAGCTCGAAAAATCGCGTCGTCATCGTTTTGAAAGGTAACTTGGCGTTGGGTAGAATAATCGGTATTTAAACTTTTCACAAACCTTTGGTCGTAAGAAAGTTATCAATCTCTATTAAATGTTTGTCGTTAGGAGAACAAGTAGCCATAGAGAATTGCAAGACGTCATGCGTGGTTGAAAATTATGATCTGCGGTAGGCAGACGCGGCGATATCAGGCCTAAAGTGTGGTTCGGGGAAAAGATAGCAATGTGTTGAGCGATCAGGCAGCGCGTTTTGAAAAAGGAGTAAGGGTAGAGAGCCAAACCTAGTGGTTCGGTGTTCCGGTTAAATTGTTTGTAGTGTATGTCGGTACTTTGGTGCTGCTGATAAGAGTAGATCTGCTACACAGTCCACTCACTATCGATGCCCGTTTTCTTATCTTATACTCTCCCACCGTGCAAGGTGACGAATGAGGCTGGAGGGAGGAGGACCGGAGCCTGCACTGGACATGGCTTCTTACAAGTACTGAATCTACTGACCGTGGGATATTTGTGTCCTAGAGTGAACGAATCGTATCGGTGCGTCTGACGTTGGTAGATGTTTTTAGTGTATGTTTGATAGACGTGCTTTCAACCGAAATAACGAACGAGTCTTTCGCATGTTGTATTTGTATTCCTTTTTGAAATCTCGCGTGACAATCAAAAATAAACATCAAACAAGACATCGTTCTCGCTTTTCTCCAAACCTGTTACACTTCTCTCTCGTTAGATAATCTGTTCTCAAGAGCTTGCAGATTAGTAAAGGGACACATTTTGCAATGATAAGATAGTGTGAATCTACTGAAAATAAAGTAACATTTTGACGCGAGATGAAGAGGTTACTGAAGCGGGCAAGAGCGCTGTATTAAGTTGTGCGCTGAAGATTTGATTAGCAGCTGTATGGCATGCTATGAGCATTCCATCCAAGATATTTTGTAATTGGTTGGAGTATTTGAGAGCAGTTTGAATATTTGTTTCCTTCTCTCTTTTCAGAAATTGTTTACCAACCTCTACCGTTGAGTTCAACTATAAAACACATCCGTTAATATTTTTGACGTGAGTAAGATGGCAAAAAAAAACGTTTGAACACATTTTAATTACGTTTACTCGTTCGCTTCACAGGAAACAGTTAAGTGTTAAGAGTCACACGGGAGAGGATAAACCAATATCGAAAGTGATACACATACGCAACGGTATCCTTCTTACGTTCATGCTAAGCAGAACCTGTTGGAAAGGAGACAAAGTAAAAAAAGCCAGCACAACCAGTGGTAGCACTATTAGAACCATTGCATTCAACAACGATTGCCGAGAAGAACGAGGCAAAGCAAACAAAAGGAAGACGATACATTAAAAACTCTACTATCCAAACCTGCCAAGCAATAGGATTAATTCCAACGGCCTCTGCTTGTCGGACAACAGCTACACTCTCATCGGCAGCAGCGTGTGTGAGTGACAAGCAGCGAGCGACGGAGGCGACGGCGACAGCGGCGTTAGCGTAATAAAGTCAACCAAAAACTCCAATAGATTAACGATTCCTAGCAGTATTGCCAAGTTTCTTGTCGGTTGTTTGTTTGTGAAACACCCATACACGCGCTTTGCTAAAAAGGAGCACGGTGAAGAATACGCGACGTTAAACAAAAAACAACATCAACAAACAAACGCTTAGCAGGCTCTGTAGTAGCGCAGACACTGCAAATTGATCTTATTACCCTAGTACACACTACTACCGCAACTATTACTATTACTTCTAATATCTACTACAAATCAACCACCAGCATCAGCAGCAGCAGGCGTAGTAGTATCCAAGCAGCATATATAGTCGAAAGGAAGATACAATACAAGCAAACGAACGTGGTGTAGCATTACTCTAATAGCTGTTGCTGTGTTGTTGCCATTACTCAACACTACTTCACCAACAAGTCTGAATACGCTTTTATGAATTTACTTAAAACAAACGGAAACGCAAATTGCTCGATGTGTTGCAGCGATAATAACAAACTCTACCAGTAGGATTATCAACAAACTCACTACCCCGCTCTCAACGCACGCGCTCTCTCACTCTCCCGCTTGCGAACGGCATGAACAGCAGGATACTGTCGCTGTAGTCGTCATCACCTAGGTAGAGGCAGCAGGAGTAAAGTAACCTTTGCTTTGAGAGGCGAAACTTCAACGCTAGCTGCGTTAAATGAATGTACAACACTGCTGCTACCAAAAGAAATTATTCATCTAAACTCTAACAACAAAAAATCACACAATCGATCTATGAGTCTGAAACCACACACAATCAGGGATTGTTGCATCGACATCATCCTCTCTTAAAAAAACAAAAAAAAATACAAACAAAAACCGTAGCTTTATTATCTCGATCGAAGGTAAAGCTAAACCCCGAACCCCCGGTTCGCCTCGGATCGCTCGAGCTTCGTTGTCCTTCGACAAGACGAAAGTGGCAGAGAAACAGAGCGAAAGGGAAAGTGGTTAAAATTATTATGTGCCAGTGTTCCCGTAGCGGACGCACAAAGAAACAAACCGAAATCAAAACCACTGTGGTTAGCGTCGGCGTACGAAAGGCTTCGGTGGCGCGGCGGTCCTTGTGAACTACAAAACATATACCAAAATCCCCAGTAGTACACACACACACACGGGCCAACCGTCACTGGTGAAGCAAGGAAGAAGGAGCGGTCATTATTATCAGCGGAGAAGAAAAGCAGTTGCGATTTATTATCATTCGGAGAAAAAGGTGTTCATCATAATCGACAACCACCACGCGCGTATCAGCAATTTCCCTCCCCCGGACCCTCCTCCCGTGTTCATGATGATGATGATGGGTGGCGAGGAAGCGGTGATGCAGAGTAACGAAAATGACACTGTGAATATGAATTGTGATTTATCTCATTACCTGATAGCTGTAAACAACAAAACTAAACTTAGCGTAAGAGTCGAAGCGCAGCAGGAGATTATGGTGATGCAGGTGGCGAACGAGGGGGGAAAGGTGCAACAGCAGCAGCAGCAGCAGCAGCAGCTGGGTGATGAGGATGACCAAATTCTAGCGATTAAGCGTTCCACGTCGTGCGAACAACCACTAAAACCCAACCCAATGGTTATGCATTGCAATATGACGAGCATAACGGCAGCAGCCGAAGAGAAGGAGCAGGAAATAGATGAGGCGGAGCATCCGAAGCGGACGTGCGGACGGAGGAGCGGAGACTTTGTTGGATTTGAGGAACTGTTGCGTCTGACGCAGCAGGAATCGATCCTACGGCAGCGAGCACCGTTTCCCGTGCGGTTGCGGTTACGCGGCGGTGGCGAGGATTCGATCAACAACGGTACAAGTGCCTGGGGAACGCCCGCTGCCACAAACAACCCGACCGGCAGCACCTGGGGAGCGATCGGCGGTGGTGCCCAGCAGCCCGGTGTGTCCGGTGCATCATCCGGAGGTGGTCCAGCAGGCGGCGGTGCCGGAAACCCGGGCAGTGCTTGGGGTGGTGCCGGCGGAGCAGGCCAACAGCAGAATGGTGGTGCGGGACAGACGGCGAAGAGTGGCGGCACAGCTGACGGTAGTGGTGGTAGTGGAGGTGGTGCCGCGGGATCCGGTGCACCCTGGAGCGGAGGAGGAAGCGGTGTGCCATCTGCATCTGGCTCGCAAGTTGGTGTTTCACCACCAGGCGGCGCTGCATCCGTTGCCGCACAGCAGCAACAGGAACAAGGAGGAGCTATCGGTGGCGGTGTTGTAGGTGCAGCAGGTGTGGCAGCAGCAGCAGCAGCAGGACAACAAGAAGCCGCGGCAGCAGCAGCAGGCGGTGCAGTGGCTGTACAATCTAGTGCGGCTAAGAATCAGCTGGAGCATCTGAATTCGCTGCGTGAGTCACTTTTCGCTCAGGATGGCTGGGGCTCGGAAAACGTCGATCAGGATACGCAGTGGGACGTGCCGGCATCGCCGGAACCGAGCGGCAAAACCGATCCGAACAGTGCGACGAGCGGTCCGACCGCGGGTATACCGATGTGGAAGACAAATACCGGCACGGAGCTGTGGGAAGCGAACCTGCGCAACGGGGGCCAGTTGCCACAGCAGCAACCCCCGGTACAAAAGACACCCTGGGGTCCGGCGAACAACTATGGCGGCACTTGGGGTGAGGACGAGGAAGCGAACGAACCGGGCAGCGTGTGGAATGGCGGTCCGAGTGGTGGTGGTGGTGGTGGTGGGGCCGGCGGTGGTGCACCGGGCGGACCGCCCGGGGGCATGCAGGGTCCGACACAACCGCAACAGCTTGCCGCTCAGCAGCAGCAACAGCAGCAGCAGCAGCAACAACAACAAGCGCAACAAGCCCCGTGGAATACGGCCGGTGGAGGTGGCGGTGCTGGTGTTGGGGGTATGTGGGGCGGTGGTGGCGGTGCTGGAGCAACCGGAGGACCACCGGGTGGTGCGATGGCACAGAATATTCCCAGCGGCATAAAGAAGGACAACGAGTGGGGCACTGGAGCGATGGGAGGTGCAGGCGCGGCGGGAGGTGCTGGTGGCAGTGCATGGGGAACAGCGACCGGTGGCGACGGTCGTATCGGTGGTGGTAATCCCGTTGCGGCGGGGGTGCCCGGTGCCGGCAGTGGGCTCGATTCGACCGGGCTCGACATGCGCAACATGCGAATTTCGTCCGAAATACGGGGCGATCCGCGCGGCATTTCCGGTCGATTGAACGGCAACGTCGGCATCTGGGATCAGCATCAGATGTCAAGCATGGCGCAGAAGATGCCCCCGTCGGCGGGTGCAACCACACCGGGAACGCCCACCGGCGGTGGCGGTGGTGGCCAGTGGCCCTCGAACAATCCGCTCGGTTCGATGAACAACGGTGTGGTGGGTGGTGGAGCTGGCGGCGGTGCCGGTGGCGGAAAATTGGTCAGCGGCTCCGGATGGGACGATCCGACGGCCGGCGGTGGTCCACCGGTGGTTGGCCGGCGCAACAACATGGACGACGGTACGGCCCTGTGGGGTCAGAACGCGCTGAACCGTCAGAACGTGGGCGGTAACGTGTCCGGCTGGAAGGATAATGGTGGGCTCGGTCCACCGGGTGCTGGTGACGGTGGCATGGGCCGCAACTTGATGCATCGCGGTGCGATGGGCGGTGGCAACATGGTGCCTGGCAATGGAGGACTGGTGGGACGCGGCGGAGGCGGTGGCGGCGGCGGCGGCCCGGGCGGACCGGGTGGAATGAAACCGGACAGCTTGTGGGGCCAAAACCCAGCGCTCGGCGGTGGTGGACCACGTGGTGGTGGCGGTGGCGGTGGCGTTGGCGGTGGTGGTGTTGGTAACTGGACCGGAGACGATGTAGTGCCTGGGGTGGGCGGCAACTGGGGTGATGACAAACCGCCCGGTGCCGGCAACTCGCTGTGGAACGACAACGGTACTAACAACAACTGGAACAGCAAGAGCAAGATGACGGGCGGTGTCGGCGGATGGAATGACGGTGCGGCGGGAAGCGGCGTCGGCGGTCCGGACATGGGCAACGCGGACTGGGGTATTCCACCGCAAAGTAAGCTACCGCCGAATGGCAACAAGATGAACGCGCTCGAGATCATACGCTGCAGCAAGGCTTACCGGCAGCTGTGCGAGATGGGTTTCAAAAAGGAGGACGTTGAGAGCGTCCTACGGCTGACCAACATGAACATGGACGAATCGCTCGAGCTGCTGCATCGTAGTAATGGCGGTGTTGGAGGAGGAGGCGGCGGCGGCTCCGACTGGTCCCGGCGCCCCGATGGCCACGGTGGTTTCGGTGGTGGCGGTGGCAGCGATCAGTTCGTGGGCGGCGGTGGTGGCGGTGGCGTCAGTGGACGCTTTGCTGCGGCAGCGGCCGGCGTTGGTCCGATGGCCTTCCAGCAGGTAAGGGACGATAGTGTGCCGCGAGATATTTGCTTTGTCCGGTTTCCGATTCCTAGTCTTGCACCAGAATCCATTTTTTGAATCCTATTTGCTGAAGGTAGCCAGTTTTTGCCGCTTTTCAATAAAGTTCTTGATATTTTGACTTTTTCTCATCAATTCGCTTCGTACAACGCGAAATTTAAACTCAGACGGCGGATAACGGCGGAAGGTCTTAAGCCACGGTTCTATGTTTGTTTTGACCTTGGTTTGACTCAATGAATAGTGGTGACCAGTTAGTTCAGAGCATTATCGAAAGGTTATTCAAGCTGCTTTTTTTTATTCAAAATTTTGGGTCGCTTTTCTTGCCTCCTTCGATTAAATAAAACTCGAATCTAAATTCGATCAGATTACAGAGTTTGTAGCTATTTTCTCGTCTCATAGGCAGTTTTATCTTTTATCCCATGCAGCCTGCCTCTTTTCTGTATGCCCGTCTATGGCTCACATCTAATGATTTCGGTTTTTTTTTGTTCCAGAACAATCAAAACAACCTTGGTGGTGGCGTGTTCGGCGGTGGAAACGGACCGGCTGGTGGTTCCTTCAACAGCATGAAGTTTGGCGGCGGTGGTGGTGGTCACGGTGGTAACGGTGGCGGTCCGGTTGGGGCCGGAGGTCCGCCGGGTGGCGGTGGCGGCGTGTTTGGTGGCCAACAACAGCAGCAGCAACCTGGTGGCGGCCTCAATAATCCAAATGCTCAGTCGCAACCGACCTCCAGCCACCAGCTGCGTTTGCTGGTGCAGCAAATTCAACTGGCCGTCCAGAGCGGGTACCTCGAGAACCAGATCCTCAACCAACCGCTGGCACCCCAGACGCTTATGCTGCTCCATCAGCTGCTGACGTTCATTAAGGTATACTGAAAACGGTTAATAAAACACATTCCGATCTGGCTTATGCAAATTATTCTTCCCATTCTTCTTACCACTAGCAATTGAATGTTATGCAGAACAACCTTAGCCGCACCGGCGGTGGCGTAAATGCGGTGCAAATTTCGATCGCAATCAACAAGCTAAAGTCGCAGATAACCAGCCTGCAGAGTCAGATCAACATGCAGCAGGCAAACTACTTGAAGCAGCAGCAGCAACAACAGCAGCAGCAGCAACAACAGCAACACCAACAACCGCAACATCAACCACACCAGCAGCAGCAGCAGCAACCGCATCCGGGCAGCTTGAACGCGGCTGGGCTGGGCGGCGGTGCCGGTGGTGGACACCCTGGCAACGATCTGTTCCGCACGCCATCCGATCTGACCGGACTACCGGGTAGCTTCGCCGATATGGCACTCAAGGACGGCGGTGGCGTACCGTTCCCATCGACTGGCAGCACTAGTCAGCAGTCTCGGCTGCAGCAGTGGAAGCTGCCGACGAACAGTGCCACATCCGGTCTCGATAAGGACGGTTCGGATTTGACCGATTTCGTGCGTGCGCCTGGCGCAACCTCCAAATCGGGTCCGTCCGGATCGGGCTTAGATGATGGGTAAGTTACTCATATTTACAGCACAAATCGGGCGCGATGTCGTCGTACCCCCCTCCTCCTATGCATCATTGTCCGTATACTTATTCGCTCTGATCCTTCCATCATCAGTACCTGGTCCAATGGGCGCAGCAATTTGGGTGACGGTTGGCCGGACTCAACCTCACAGGACAGCAAGGACTGGTCGGGTGCGAACGATGCGTTCAGCGATCTGGTGCCTGAATTTGAACCCGGAAAACCATGGAAGGTAAAGATCAGTATGATTTGCCATCATCATAGCAGTATAGTAAAATAATTTATATTTCGTAATGTGTGTTCCTTCCCTATCTCTCGCGCAGGGTACGCAGGCGACGCGCATTGAAGATGATCCAACGATAACGCCCGGCAGCGTGGCGCGCAACCCGCTGTCCATTGCGGCTGCCGCAAAGGATTCCAATCTGTTCGGTGGTGGTAATGGTAACGGTGGTGGATCTAGTGCCGTGTCCGGAGCCAACAGCAAATCCTCACCCACCGAATCCACTTGGAGCTTTAATCCGTCCGGTGCTGGTGGTAGCGGTGGGGGTGTGCAGGGTAGCAACTACGCCGGTGGTGCCGGTAAGGTGCAGAAGAACCCGTGGCAGGATGCCGGTACACCGACGATGCCACCCGCTGATCTGTGGGATACACCGCTCGGCGGAGGTGGCGGTGGTGGTGGAGGTGGTGTGAAGGGGCGTGGCATGATGGGCGGCGGTGGACTCGGCAAATCAGGCAAGCTGGATGCGAACGGTTGGAACACGCCCAGCAGCCAGACTGGTGGTGGCAACACGTGGAATAGCGGAGCACCTTCGACCAACAGCTGGTCGTCAACATGGATTATGTTGAAAAATCTGACCGCACAGGTAAGTGCATAGTGTGACCATTTTCAGAAAAAATGACTTCACGTCCACTGATTAGGAATATAAGTCAATTCACCGTGATTTTGCAAAACAGATATACGATCGCTAAATATGTACTGAACATATACTGAACATTTACTGAATATCTGCTGAATGTCTGCTGAACATTTACTGAATATCTGTCGAATGTCTGCTGAATGTCTATGTGCTTCCCCTATTGCAGACAAAGTTTGCAACAATTGTTCAGTAGTTGAACCGTTGACGTGTTTACACATTATCATACAAATCCTACTCTTAATTTTTTCTAATACTAACCAGTTTAATTTATTTTTATTATTTTTTTTCAATTCAACTCCCTGTGTGCGCAGATTGAAGGTTCGACCTTGCGCACGCTGTGCTTGCAGCATGGACCGGTGCTTACTTTCCATCTTCATCTCAACCATGGCATCGCACTGTGCAAATACGGTTCACGCGAGGAAGCACAAAAGGCACAGCTGGCCCTGAACAATTGCCCGCTTGGCAATACGACGATCCTCGCGGAAATCCCGACGGAATCGGAGATCCAGTACATCCTGCCTCATCTGATCGGTAGCAACAATGGCATGTCGAACGGTCTGACTGGTGGTGGTGGACAAAACTGGCGCCTAAGTGCGGCTGCCCAATCGCAGCCCATGGTGGGCCGTTCGAATTCGGTCGTGCAAGGTAAGAGGGCGGGCAGGATGTTAGTCGTCAGTTTGTTCAAAACGATACTATTGTTAACACATTTTATCATCTCCAACCCCCGCCCGAACACAGATACATGGAGCTCGAACGCATGGGGTCCGACCAACACAGGGGCCAGTCTGTGGAATACGCTCGACGGTGGGCCCGGTGATAGGGGCACACCGGCTGGTTTGAATTCCCTGCTTCCGGAGAGCCTACTCGGCTCGGAACTGAACTGATGATTGCGAAGGAACGCAACCGGAACCGAACGGAACCAAAATATCTAAACGAAACGAATACCTGTGCGGTGCTGCAATACGGCGACACACGTTGGCTCGACTACGAACATCTATCACTGCTTTGCAGTGGCAACCTCTCCACCTCGAGTCCACCACCGGTTCGAGCTAATCGAATCGCTCGTGACGACGTAAATACTACGAGTTTTAATTATATTGCGTTACAGGTGATTATGTGTGTGTATGAATGTGTGCGTGTGTGATAAACGATGTGTAACGGTATCAGGGCTAAGAGCTCCTCCTCTCACCACCGCATCAATATCATCATCATCGGTCTACTGAGCGCGTGCTGAACTCCGAATCGCAAATGACACATCCCAAAAAGTTATACAATTCTCTTAGGATAGTTAAGGTAAGCAACATTACCTATTACATTTGATGCGATATACTTTGTAGAAGCAGTAGCGCTTCTATTCATTTAGCTGATTTTCCAATATCTTTCTGTGCATCTCTCTCTCTCTCTCTTTCTATCTCGCAGAATTTAAATTAGTTTTAATGAAAGCTGCTACGAAAGAACAACAAAACAGGAAAGCTCACACATCCGCACTAACCTTAAGGAAACGGTAAATGAAAAAAAACAAACATAATATTGTGCGAGGCTGTAGTGCGCTGCATCAGTGAAAAGCAGAAAAGCATGCCCGCCTGCATGCCTGCCAGACTCCATTATCTACTGCGGATAGGCGCAGGACGTGTGGCGGAGGAAGCGGAAAAAGGGCGAGATGAAACAGCAAAAACACACACAAAAAAAGAAACCTAAAAAGTGTCTTTTGAAAGTCAGCGGTTTCGCGTCTGGCGTAGTATTAAGGTGTTGTGAATGTTTTTATCATTTTTTAAACAATGTAATCTTATACAACTTAAATAATATATTATATATATTGGAGGAGTGAACGAGCGTAGAACGATGCGGTGTATAATTGAAGAGGGGATATAATAATTGGCTGAATTGGATGGATGGATGTGTTGAAGGATGAAAGTGGGATAGCCAACACAAACACATACACATACAAAAACAAAACCGAGACGTATTCCGTAAGACGTATGAATCAAATGAAGGTGTGAAAAGAGAAAAAAAAACAAACTAGCAAAAAAAAGTAACGTAACTAAACAATGCAATCCACATAACGTGTTGGTGTCCCAGGTGTTCCTAAAGCACTCTGTTTTGGGCACGCATGGCAAGAAACATTTCAAGTCAAAGAGATAGATCTAGTTCTAGTAGCTACAAGGATGAATCGGGAGACAAAAATACTTGTTTTTGTTGAATTTTGTTTTGTAAAAGTCGTCCTACGAAAGGAATATCTTCCCCCACCAAAATGCTCTATTTGTGCTATTTTTTTTGTCTAGTACCTTCTCTTTCTCTTTTTCTCTACCAATCTGCAACTTCCGTCTACATTTTCTCCATCATTATTGCGGGACGTTACGTTTCGCCCACATGGTGTAGAATTTATAGGAACTGCAACGGTATAAACGAATGAATCGGGCCAAGGTAGGCGAATTGGGTATGTTTTTTTCCTCCCACATCGGAATGACAAAACTTCCTAGTGGTAAATGTGGTAGAAGGTACGGCGAAAGTAATAAGATGAAACTAACGAATGTGTGCTACAACAAACGAAATCGAAAGCTAATAATGTTACTAGAGCTGTAAGTGAATGGAGATAGAAAAAGAAAAGAAACGTATACAGAGAGTGTATGAGGTATTTAGCATTTTGTCTTAAGTAATTTTCTGCCTGTCTGTTTTTAATTTTTAAACGTAAATTATCTCCATAAACCTTCTTCTCCGCTTCCTTGGTGGAATATCCGGCCTTCTCCCATCACACCACAGGTGTGTGTGGATGTGTTTGGGAGTACGCGCGCGTGAAGTCGTTCCGTTCAGGAAATTTGTGAAGCAGAGTAAAGAAAGAGAAATTAGTGACGCATAGTAAGAGATATATTGCGCAATGGAGTGAAAGGGAAAACGAGAGCAAGAGCTGTGGAATGTGAAATACATAAACATATAAATATATATATATCTATATACATATACACTTATATGGGTATATCAAAAGAAACAACACAAACAAACAAAACACAAAAAAAACATTTCCTTTTTATGACGCTTGTAGAATCGGCTGTTTTGTGACGATGCGGAAGCTATGACAGACAGATGCTGCATACTTTACACACTTACACACTCAGCCAAACAAAGCAAATTAATAATAGTGTGTAATAGTGCAGTAGTAAGTAAACAATACCGATCCGAGGGG